>NW_019091720.1:88035-102601 GCF_001949145.1 Acanthaster planci | reverse complement strand
ATAGGATGATGGGGAGGGACACATTAAGAGGTGGATAGGATGATGGGGAGGGGCAGAGTAAGAGGTGGATAGGATGATGGGGAGGGGCACATTAAGAGGTGGATAGGATGATGGGGAGGGGCAGAGTAAGAGGTCGATAGGATGATGGGAAGGGGCAGATTAAGAGTCGGATAGGATGATGGGGAGGCACTGCTTGTCCAGGTCTAGTCTGACTGTACTGGACCCACATTCTATAGGCATTCCTCTCTCCTGTAAAGAACTGTAATGTAATTCACAACAAGCAGCGAGCCATGGTGGCTTTGCCATTCTAGTTATTACGGCATTTGTACAAAAGCGTATTTTGTGAGATTTCACAATCACTCCCTGTGATGAAATAGTGCATTTTGTTACTTATGAACTTTGCTTTCCAGTAAATGTCAACATTTTACCGACCAGTCTTAGCCAAATTTGTACCAAGTCTTTGAACACTGATGTATTGGAGGGAGTGGAATAAAATTACAAGCTTTGCATGGATAATGGAACAGTGTATCGAAATTTAAAAAGTTTATTTGCGATGGCAAAAGTAGGTCTAATATCAGGGATTTTTCTCTTTTTCCTGGTCACAGCTTTACTTTGTATGCAGTTGCAAGTAAAAAACTACAAGTATTGCTAAGATATTACTGGCCCCCCTTATATCCAGCTAAGATGCAGGCAGTAATCAGGCATTTGTGGAATGTTTTCTATTATTCATCTGACTTGGTGGCGACCATCATTGAACACATTTAAGTGCCAGAGCTGCAACTCCTGTGTCCTTCCTCTATGCTGTAAGTCCCCTTGAAGCAGGAATGCTTGAAGATCAGTTTGCAGGTGTTTTAGTATACCTCTTTTAAAATATCTCAGTAGCAACATAGGAGGGTCGTCATCTATGGATTTCTTTGAACTCGGGGCAGAGGCCATTGAATGGGCATAGAAAGACGAGAAACAAGATACAACAAACTTCCCTGTCCCCCAAAAAATTCAAGTGGAAGCAACAGTGGCTAGGTCAGATACTAAGATGCTAATTGATTTAATGCACAAACAACAGCAAATTTTTGAGACACAACAGAAGTCAATCAATGATCTAACTAAAATGATACAACAAAACTACTCCAGCCTGGCATAGGGGATTCTGCAGCCAGAAATGAAATGACCCTTGGAGCGCTTCATATGGCCACCACTCTGTGAGATCCATCACTAAGCTTGCCATGGGGAAGCTGGCAGGACAGATGATCCTCCAACTTTTTGGTGTGTGGTGACATGCACTTCAGTGCTCTTGCTGTTGCCTGCAGGATCTTGATACAGAACACATGATCATTTCAGTTTAGTTGGAGGCTGCAAATGTGGCAGGCTTCCAAATGATTTCTTAAATAGTTTAAGGAGGGTTGCAGCACCTGCAGATCTTAGAGAAGAATACAGGCTCTACTGCTGTCGTGAAAACCTAAGTCAATGATATCTTTGATATTCAAAATTTCTGTAGCTGTTCCACCAGTCAATCTAATATTGAAATACCTGACCTTCGATACCTACAGTGCACTTGCACAAGCACTTTTGCTGAGAGGACAGAGACCATGACATTAGCCCATACACTGCATGCCCCATGACTAGAATTCCACAGGTAAATCACCCTTTTTTCCCAGCACACACACAGAGTTCTCGAAGTTTCGTGTTTGTCTTATACACGCTTGGCATTTCAGAACATATTTCTGACACTTCACTTTAATTACCATTGTGTCAGATCCTAAGACAAGGAAGAGAACACTCAGGAAGTCTTAATGTGGATCATGTGGTGAACCTTTATTGCCCTTCAACTTTGATATTCCCTCCAGCTGTTTCCGATGTCGCCTATGTTCCCAAGAAAATCTGTGTGTAATTTGCTCACGCCAGTCGTCCGAAACTTGGAAATGGTTTTCTTCATGGCAGAACGATCTTACTTTACCCTACTAGACTTGCCTGCTTCTGTGGATACTTCTGTGGTTTCTAGTGCTGTAGCCACAATTTTGAATGGAAATTCACAACAATCTGCAGCGAGTTTGACAGTCCTATCAAGTTTATGTGTGGTAAACGTTTCCAGGGGAAATGTGGAGAGCATGTCTGTTTTGTCATACAACTGCCTGATTCCAGTCACGCAATCAGCTGGTGGGTCAGCTGAGTTTCCCTACACATGCAGTTCAAGATAAAAGGCTAGATCATATGGGTTTTCATCGACCACAATATTACCCTTTTTCTTGGTCATTTTATTTACGGGATCTTCGTATGTATGAGTGCACAACCCAATCTTTGTCTACTGCCCTCCATTTCTCGGGGAATGCCCCCACTTAGTTTCAGCAAGTTTCGTTCATATGGGAGCTGGGACCGGCGGCCATTTTTCTTGTGCTTGGGAACCAATAGCTGCAGTCACTGCAATCATCTCCATACTAGTTTCTTTTCAACTTGTCGATCGTCAGAGCTCGACAGTGACCTCCCTTCAACTTGGACTTTCAACTGATTTTCGTGGGATCTGTCACGCTCTTGTTCCCATTCTCCAATTTGCCAACACCCTCGGTCTCCTCCACGCGCCCACAAGGAGTCCTTTTTGCTGATTTCTCCCAATTCTGAACAAGATTTACAGGAGTCTTACAGTGCTTCTCTGAGACATTGAGGTAACCTGGTGATACTAGAAGTAGAAGTTTACAATTTCCTCCTCCCTTCCAGAAACACACTTTTACACATCTTAGCTGCCCCTCCTCCCAATTATGATGTTCCCCTGGGACGGGTTCTTTTCTGAGATTTTACGGCATGCTTTTACTAAGGTTCAGTTTGACCAGATCCAGTTAATGGCTTCATCCGATCCCATCTTAAATGGTAGCTCTCATGCCAGAACCTCCGTGGTGGCACCCCATTTCCTCAATTCTCCTTCGACAGTAACACTAACAGATGCTTGGGAGTCGAGTTGGGGGGCACACTTGGACGACCTGTCTCTCTCGGGATCTTAATCTCCATCAGAACAACACCTTTACATCTCCCAATTGAAGTTTCCTGCAGTTCTTAAGGCCCTCCAGCACGCTCCCAGCAGGATATCAAACAACTTCATCCAGATGAAAACTGACAATTTGAAAGTAGTGTACTACCTAAGCCATCGGGGGGACTCATTCACCTTCCCTGTACGTGCTAACATGGAAACTCCTCAGTTGGTGCATTCCTCATCAGATATTTATCCTTTCAAGCCTTTCACTTGTCAGAAAAGACCAACTTAATTGCAGATCCCATCTCATGGCTGTACAGTTCCCACAGAATAGACACTTCATCTCCCAACAGTCCAACAGATTTTTTTGGAAATCCACACAGTGACCTACTTGCAATTTGGACTCTTTCAACCAACATTAAAAGTGCTGCATCTGAGTTCGGAAAGTTTTCACCTCACTGCCTTGGTGCTTTCAGGCTGTCCTTCAGAGCAGCAGGCCTTTCAGAGGATGCTGCAGCCCTGGCAACCAGAAGCTGGGGAATCTGAACCATGAAAACTTATGACAGTTGCCTACAGCACTACTTCAATTGATGTTCACAGAAAGCTGTCAATCCAAATTCTGTGGTCTGTAATTGTTATTAGGGATTTCCTACTTTATCTCTTCAACTCTGATCTGCAAGTTTCCATCATCCAAGGTCACTGCTTTCAGAACCGTACACAAACATGGATGGTTCAGTCCAGTGAGTAACTATTCTCGGGATCAATCAGACCTTAATGCTGCATTGTATTAAATTAAAGGCAGTAAAAGAACAGGTGATAGCCTATGCAAGCCATTTACTTTGAAAACAGTTTTTTTTTGTTCAGACAAGTCTCATAGGTTTGTGCAAAGGGGCATCAAATGTTGTCCATATACGGAACTCTTTTCAAATGGGAGATAAGTAGTTCATGAATGTTGCATGGTGGAATACGATAAGGTGGAGTGTTTGCGGATGAAATGGAAAATATCTCTTTTGAGTATGTGTAGTTCTGAAAAGAACCGGTTTTTCGACGTTTCGGACAGTGAGCTCCGAAATGTTAAGTAACCGGTTATTTTCAGAACCACACATACTCAAAAAAGATATTTTCCACATGGTGTATCCTCAAACCCTCTACGTTAAATGGGAGATATTCAGTCTCTCTCCACTCCTTCACCAGTACGTTTGTAGACGAAGATGTCTTGAGGATGTTGTAGATCTTGGCCCAATTCAGATGCAAGCAGAAATATGCTCCACTATCTCAGCGTTCCTGCCTTTGGCAACATCAGACGCTGATGCAAACAAATCTAGAAAATGTACATGTTTACAACCCAAACAGCACAGATATATCCGAAATAAAACCACCCCCTTCAGGTTAAATCCTTTTTAGGCAGTCTAAACACCTTTCACTTCATAATAGTGTTTTGTATGACAGATCCTAAGCTTAATCCTTGACTGCAGCTAGTGGTGCCCTTTGTCGTAACATCGTGAATCTTTTCTGGTTTACATAATGAATTTAGACACAAAGGAGAAGAGAGAACAGTGTCAATGTTTCATCGTCATTTTGGCCATTTATTTACCATGATGTGAGAAAATTGATTGCAATTACTACTGTATTACTAAAGTACCTTCACCAGTAAGAAATCTTCTTCAATATTTAGTTGCATCTAGGCTACTAGAGATAACCACCATAGCTTTCAAATTCGAGAAATATGGAAGGGCTGCGTAGCACAGTGATCAGAATATCAACAAGAATATGATATCAAATCAGTTTTCTGAAATATGTGATGGCCGAGCTTTTGGTAACTGAGTACCTTCTTCAGGGTAAGCAGATTCAGTTCTGCTTGCATTTACATTGTAGCATTGTAGCTTTTACATTGTTGGTTTCATCTACAGATCATTTATGTTTAGTGATTACTAAAACGATCATGAAGTTTACAGTTAATACCATTCAGCCTTGATTGCCAGAACATGTTGTCTACGCATTGAACAGGAGGGGGAAGGCAAATCCTTTCTTTGGCCAGTGTTCTTCAAAACGATTGAAACTAGCCCAAAATTTTACAATTTCTGTGATTTAAGTTGCAAAAGCTACTCTGTCTGGGTATAACATGAATTTTCTGTTTTCATGATTTTGGAGACAACAAAAAATAGCACAAAGCAAGATTTTTGCCTAAGATTAAGAGCCGATCTTTGGCCAATCTATCTGGCCACTAGACTTTGTGCCAAGTTGATACTTGGTTTGGTTTTGGTCTCCATGCGCAAGATCGCTGGTAATCTACACATGAAATAAAGGGATTTCACATAAGTGCCATCTGTGCAAATCCGTGTCGAAATCAAACGGCCTCATTTCCAAATGCAGAAGTGCACAGATAGACGCAAAAGCATCGTATTGGGATCCTTTTATTAGTTGCTGCGATCTGCATGTTATACAGCAGATTGCAACTTGAGTAGATTTTGCATAGCGACCACCATCTCTGGAATGGACTTGTTCCTTTGTGCCATTCTTTATCCATTGAGAAACTGAACACTGAAATGGCCAAGTCAAATTCCTGACCTAAATCCAATAGAGAATCTGTAGAGGGAGCCGTACACTGGAGTGATGGCCAGAAGACCATCCAACAGGACCCAGCTGGAGGCTTTTGCCAAGGAAGAGTGGACCAACATCCCACATGAGACATTCAGAAAGCTTGTGGACACTTATAGGAGTCATCTTGAGGCAGTCATACAAAAGCAGTCATACAAAGGCAATGCTGTTGCCTATTAAGCAAAGACAATAGACTATGTAAACCTGGGGTATGAATAATTTGAACAGGAGCAAAAAAGAAACCTGAGCCGTATTTATTTTTATGCAAATGAAGTTTAGCCAACACGCATGTGGGTTTGTGTATTGCAACAAACAGACAAAACACGTTGTGGAAGGTACCAACATGGTAGCTTTACAATTGAAGAATTTAGAAAAGTATATTATTTTCCAAAGGATATGAATACTTTTTAGCACAACCGTAAAATAAATATTAAGAGAGGCCTGTACTGGCAAATCCTAAAATACTGAATAGCGGGAACAGCAGACCATAAAAGGTACATGTCGGTGATATAGTCTTCGCAACATAACTAGGTATATTGCACTGTAATACACAATTGTGTTTACAATCAGAGTGCAGAGAAATCTGTTATCTTGTGTCCTTGAGCTTTGTTCACTCTAATTCATTTCTTCCACATTTGAACAGGCAGTTGAAAAGTATTTGACTTAACTTGTTTGTCACTTCCCCTGAGACATTGACCCAATTTGTGACATGTAGGCCATCGTTCCTCATGTAAGACAATTTTTTTTCTTCACGTTGCCAATAAAATTTATTTTACAGTTTTTCCAAATGTCTGTTTCTTTTTTCAGGTGCAGCATGCTATGGCTTTGATACTTTTCATTATTCAGCGTACTTCACTGGACTGAAATCCCCCAAGATTGAAGCAATCCCCTGTATGCAAAAGACTAAGTAATTGAAAATAAAAGTTTATCTCATTTGATTTAACATGTACAAGTTGTTTTTTCAGATAAAAGGAAGTAGTCCTTTTTCATGTATGTTTACTATTGATTTTGTTGCAGTCATGATCTGTGTTTCCACCAGTTCCTATTTCTGTCCCGGATTTGTGATATTGCCTCACCTGTTGCATTCCAACTGATACTGTAAATGAAATGAGCCTGTCAAATTGTTTAAGTACTTTCTCTGTACACAGCTCATCACCATGTCCACTGATCATTGGCTTGATAAACTTCTAGTTTTGATGAAGTATCGGAAATTATGGAACTTCTCTGTTTGCTCATGTATGAGTGATACTTATTTTAATGATCACTTTATTGTCCTTTTTTTTACACAACAACATGGATTATGTGACTCTTTTGCCAATGCTTTTTTGATTAATAGTAAATTAATTTTGGATTTTGCCCTGCCTGATGTGTATTTAATGCTATATACTCAGTGCCTGCCCCCTAAGGCTTGTGAAAAAACCACAAGTGTACTCGGGTGGGACTCGAACCTTAAACCTCCTGCTTACTAATGCACACATCTTAACCACTTGACCACCAAGCTTGTTGGTTAGCATTGGATGTAGCAGTGGGTACCGCAAACAACTATTTCAAAGATTGGTATGCACCGGGAAGATGTAAATTAATTTTGGATTTTTCAGTGTATCCCCCGAAGGTTTGTGAAGCCGACACCAGCAAGCTCGGTGGTCGAGTGGATAAGACATCTGCACTAGTAAGCAAGAGGTCGTGGATTCGAGTCCCATCCATGTACGCTTGTTTTTTTTTTTTTTCCACAAGCCTTCGGAGGCATACATTGAGCACATAGTTCTAAATACACGTCGGGCAGGGCAAAATCCAAAAGTAATTAATCTCCCCGGTGCAAACCCTTCTTTGGAATAGTTGATTGATTAATAGTTTGGCATTGGGTACATCCATGACAGATCTGGGTGTTTTGCCTGTTTCTGTGTCAAGCAATTGTTGCTTGATCACCTCTGTGCTTCCCGCACGTAAGCTCTGGTTGTATTTAGTAGATATCCACAACAAAATTAAGTTCAAGATTATTTTAGACAATTGACTTGAACGTTATCAAAATTATAGTAATGTAGTGTGACAAAAATCACTCTGCCTTCAAAATAATTCCACAAATTAGTCAAATGTCTTATTGTAGAAGTTACTCTTCGCATAGAAACACATTCTGCACTTTTTATTTTTGAAGCCGTGATAGCAGACTAGCATTTTAGAACGTACATAGTAACCTATGTACGTTCTAAAATGCTAGTTGGGTACATCCATGACAGATCTGGGTGTTTTGCCTGTTTCTGTGTCAAGTAATTGTTGCTTGATCACCTCTGTGCTTCCCGCACGTAAGCAAATTAGTCAAATGTCTTATTGTAGAAGTTACTCTTCGCATAGAAACACATTCTGCACTTTTTATTTTTGAAGCCGTGATAGCAGACTAGCATTTTAGAACGTACATAGTAACCTATGTACTCCAGGGACCAACAAAAGAGATTAACTAAATTTAAATAATGTTTTGGACATAAATGTGATAGAGACACCCAAGTAATATCAGAAATAAATGGGATAATTTTGAGTTGTGCTCTGAATACAAAAGCTGTTTCCTCGAGCAATCCTTCTCATGGTATGTTACTTACTTACGCCTGCGAATTTTATTAGTTGACTACTTCTTCTGATGGTGAAACCTTTCTGGTGAGCCAGGACTGCCTCAGTCTCCCCACCCCTACCCTTCGACCCCTCATAATTAGAACAATTTGAATTCCCCGTTCCTCGCTTTGTCCCCAGCCTCCTTCGTTGAGAACGATACCACAGAAAACAAAGACAGTGCTATTATATGGTGAAATCTAACTCGTGGCCGCTGATGTATAATTACAGTGAACTTGAAAGAAATTGCTATCTAGAGAGAATTGCAAGGTCCTTTACTAACGACCGACATGGCAATAAATATATACTCGTTGTTGGCGACTTCTTCACTAAGTGGACTGAGGCATATGCGATACCTGATCAAGAGGCAATCACGATTGCCACAAAAATTGATTTAAATTTTTCTGCAGATTTGGTGTGCCCCTACAACTTCACTCTGATCAAGGCCGAATTTTTGAGTCTTGTGTGTTCCAAGAAAAGTTTCCGGAAGTTAGGGGATAGACAGAAGGAGAACTACCGCCCTCTATCCACAACCCGATGGCAAGATTGAGCGATTTAACAGAGAATCCTTCAAGCGATGTTGTCAATGTATGTAACCGAAAGTCAGCGAGATTTGGACCGTCATTTGCCTTATGCTATAGCGTACCGCACATCCGTACTTGAGACTACAGATTGTACTCCAAGTGAAATGATGTTGGTCAGAGACATCCAACTACCCGTCGATTTGTGAACAGAGCAACCTGCTGCAGGTGAGAGTTGTTTTCCGACTCAAAATTATGCCCGCGACTTGCAGGAAAGACTAGAGCAAGTACACAGATTTGCCCGTGACCGTCTGAAAATAGCTAGTAATCGGCTGAAGAAGAATTACGACCACGAAGTCGAGGGAGAAGGATTCATTCGAGGAGCTGCAGTCCAAAGAGGGAGAAGGGATTAAGTTTGAAGTTGCAGCGGCCATGGAAGGGCCCGTATCTCGTCACAAAACATCTGAGTGATATCATGTACTGTATACAGATTTCCAGTAAGTCCAAATCAAATATAGTGCATAGCAACCGTCTGAAACCCTACCGTGGAGAAAATCCACCAGTTTAGCTGCATCCAAGAGAAAGTCGAGAAGACGAGCGTGAACCAGACGAGCAAAATGAAGGGGAGAGTGATCAAATGTGACGAATTCAGAGGAGCTGGAGGTGTCCACAGAAGTGAAAATAACCCATAGAAATCCCCAAGTAAGAGAACGAGTTACTCAAAACAGCCAGAGGACCGACGCTGACCTGAGAAGTCAGCGCACGAGGAAGGTTCCAAAGAGATATGGACACTTTTAATTGCGTGTTAGCTCGCTTCCATGACTTCCATGAACTTATGAGTTTCTATTGCTATGTGTATTTGAAGTAAACTACGTACAGTCAGTCCTGACTGGCCAGCAGCACGTAACTGGGGGCGTTAAGAGGTGGCCGCGCTCAACTAATTCCCAGGGGCATATGACGTAAGGAGGGAAATTAGCATAGTTAGCGTCCTTTATCTGATAGCGGGACTTCAAATAATCATTTTGCCCCAGTTTTTCGGACAAGTAGGATGCACAGAGCGATAGTTGGAAGTACATGACGGCATTGCCGAGGGTGGTTTAAATACTTTCGCGACCTACAGGAGCATCTTCAGAGATTCTATCGAGGCCCGATAGACACAATCACAACGGCAGAATTTGATACGCAATCAAGGAAGCTGGAGGCGACGCACCACATATCATCAAGGGCGAAACCTGGCAAGGCTGAGGGGCATCACCATAGGGGAAGCCACGCAACCGACAGATCCAGGCCTAAGGCACAGAGTGAAAGGGCACCGATGGCCGCTCTAAGTCGCCACCCCAGAAACCAAACTGGAAAGATAAATTTGGAAAGACGGGTGATACTGGACCCGAGGCTTCCACCAGACAAGAAGACTGTTTGGAGCTACACCCCTCACCAGCCAGAGAGACGAACCAAGAAAGAAGAGCAACCATGACCTGAGATCTTGAAGAGCTGTAGTGGGTGTACCAAGTTCTCAACACACTTCAGACACCGCAGATCAGCCCACTGGCTTCCCCGCCTACTGTGGACAGCCCCCCCCAAAAAAACCTTCCTTTCTTCAGCAAGCATGGATAAATGGTTAGAGGAGGTCAACCTTGTGGATTTCTCCGACTCAAAACAACCCGACCCGCTCCTGAATCTGAATGGTCAGCAAAATGTCCTCCGAGACACATCCACGCTGACATCTGAGAAGCGCACTGCGTGTGGAATGACAAGACCAAATCATTTAGCGGTGCTGCTTTAGCTTGGATTTGAATAAATCCAGTGAAGAACTATTTACAAAGACAGTGGGTAGATTGTTCCTGTCTTTTATAGTGGAAACAAAAGATGAGTCCTGGAATGCTTTAAGACTTATGACGAATTTGTAGAATTTTTTTTATCATTCCCCCTAGTTTTCCTAGTGTTAGGCTGGACGAACTCATCTAGGTTAACGCCAACCTCCTCTTCCCATGATGAGTTTCTACTGTCCAGCGCACCAACCCCTCCGCCCCAGCAAGACGCAGGCCATGTCCCTTAAGAGATCCTGGGAGATGGAGAACGCAAGGAGGACCCCCTAAGACAAGTGGAAGTGGATGGAAGCCAGCAGAACGACCTGCCACCCGAGAGGCAGACAGACCCCAGTAGTGCAGCCCGTCTAACCCCGTCTATTTTGCCTCCTCTCTGACGGGCTGTCGACCAATCAGAATGCTGGATTTTGTACCACGTGACCCTCATTAGCATAAAACGATGATCTGGAATATTCCATTGTTCACGGGGTGTAGGTAATGTGTGAGGGGAAGGTCACAATATTAATAAATACAGGAACGTACCATTTTGTTTGTTGGTCTTTGTGATCGATATAATCTGCTCGAGAGAGCGAGGTAATCTCGGGTAAGTCTTGAAATAAATACAAAACTGCATGTAGAGTACAGTAAATAACATATCTCTTAAAACAGTGATCTTAATTGATGGCCCTTTTTTAAACACAGATTATACTTACGTGGGCCGGCTGGGTATGTAGGTTAGAAACGCATTTATACGGTACATGTATACGCATGCATATGTATGCACTCAACAAACCCAGAGGGTCTGTGAACGCAGGAACCTGCTACTTGTACCTACGATAAATTATATGGTACGTCAGCCCAAATTGGGCGTTGTGTACAGCAGCCTTATTGTTTGCTGGGGGGGGGGCGATTGCAGTGACGTCATAGTGCCGAGTCATCGATAGACGTAAACAACTGGACATGTCCGAACATGTCCAACGGGAAGGTCCGACATACGCGGCGTTTTCAAGCGTTTTGCATTCGCAGGAAAAGTTAGTACATTTCACAAATTAAAAGCATCGTTCTTGAACCTCCCTGCGGTTGGATGCATTTCTTGTGCTAACCCTGTTAAGTTGTGAACAAAATAATGTACTTTGGGCAGGCCGGACGTGTGTGTCTACTGTGATTAAGGCCAAGAAATAAAAGTAGGTTCATGCCATTCATTATCGAACTAGGAAGTCTTTGAAACAAAGGCGTTTATTAGCTCGGACGTTTCAAGTTGGGTGTTTTAAACTTATGCAAGTAGGTAGTGCATAATAAAGATCAGGAAGCTAGTACGAAGAATGATATTACGGGACCGAACTATTTTGGTGGATTAACATGTACATGTTTTATCGATGTTCATGTGCGTGCATGTAGTCAAGTAAAAGTAATAGATTCCCACGATAGGATTGTGTTATGGTTTAAGCGTGGAACTCAAGAGCTTTTGACCCCGTCTCGAAGACGTTTTAGAGCCAACTTACTCCATTCATAAAACAAATATAAATCCTGTCCCGTGTAACTAACGGGTTCGAAAGTCGTCGTGCCGCCTCGAACAATGTGTTGGGTTCTGTGCAGGATCACTAACCTTTGCTTTACTATCAAGATGTATTTTTTATAAGTTATATATAACTTTGCTTTACTCATGGAGAAACCGCTAATTGGGCTCATTAATATAGACTTGTCTTATCCACGTGCAACACTTTCCCAATTACCACAGGTTGTTTCTCTAAAGTTGGGCCAAAACAATTGGTTCTTTGTAAGAAGCAACGCTTTATACCCTATTTATGCGGGTCAGAGTACAGTAGATACATGCAAGACAGTGAAGCGTAATTCCCACCCATCGTGCAACCATGTTCGATTAACAATATAATGCAGTTATATTCCCAGTCCATTGGATAAAGACGCCGAGGTAAAGGACACGACGGCAGTGTTTGAACCTATCGATTCCAACCCCAAAGCCAGCGAACAGTTACGCAATCTTGCAAGTCGTTTTTGAGGTGAGTTGCGTTTGGACTGCGTGAATATCCCTCCCTGTAAGGTTCAGATGAGGGCATGCTTTGTTTCCATCTAGTCTGCAGTCCCATACATATTTTTAGCTACAAGTATGTTGGATTAAAAATTCGTACATTTTGTTAAACATAATTTTTTTATTTTCAATATTGCTAACCTGACAGACTGAGTTTGAAAACAAGCCAGAAGAAAGATGCGTTTGGCACAAAGAAGTTCTAATACATACTTTATTACAATACATCAAACTCAAAGATACAAATGAAGATGATAAAGGTTCACTAACTATTCCAGTAATAAATAGTGATAAAGCAAAATGTACTAGTTGACGCTGAATCACAAACAAATCACATTACATGTACACAACGACACTTATTAAATCATTATCAAAAGAGAGCGGCCAAATTACAAACAAGCTCTTCTTTTAAAATAACAGATTGTGTAGCAATGGTTGAATAAGAAAGGTATCAAATCAATTACCGCTTTTTATAATACACATGTGGTCTCTTGTACTTGATCGGCAAATTTTTCACCGCTTTAGATACAAAATTTGGAACACGATTGGCCAGATCCAATCATGTGGACACGGTAAAACTACTCAAACATTGCTCTCACCTTTTTGGGATTAATAGTCAATTCGTTAATAAATAAACATATAAGTGGGTAGAACTTTTTCATATTTAGCCAATCATTGCATTTGTAAAACATTTGTTGGTAATCCCCAGCGAATTTTTAAATTCCCAGGCATGTAAAAATAAGAAGGGAAAAAAAATTAAAACAAAAAAAAGGTATTTGTTTACACGACAATCACTGTTAAATTCGTTTCTTCGTTTATTACATAGGGTACAAACGTTTGACATCGCAGTTTCCATTGTGGAGTTGTTGTTCCGTTATTCTAGCATAGTTCACTTTAAAATTATATGCTGTAATAACACGAATTATTAATCATACGGGCAAAAAATGGACACAACTTTGTGATATATAAAATAAAATCAGTTTGAGGTTGTTGACGAGCATTGGTAAAAGAATTAATTACACTGCTTCATGTTAACGTTAAGTGGCACAACAAAGCAACAGCCTGTTAGGTACATGTACAATATTGTCCACACATGTACATACACTTGTAAACAAACTGTTTTGATCGAGAGCCCCACTGTATACTAGGTCAAGAGTGGAAATTAAAAGCCGTAAGGCACGGTGTCGTAATTATCTATCAGCACACGCTTGGTGTAAACCACCTGATAAAATTTCTTTTCCTCGTTGGTCTCAATATGCACAGTTTTCTTGTTCCTCGTTATTTTGTAGGGATCTTTTACTTGCACTTTACTTGGACCTTCTTTGCGTACCATTTGAGACATGACGTCAAAATTAACGAGGAAATGATTCCTATAGCTCAAAGTAATACCTCTGACTTTACAGTGAGACAAGTTGCCACTCTTGTCTGGTTTGGCTAATTTGTAACCGTAATTCTTGGGACTTCCTGACACGAACGTAACGATATGATTATCAGCCTCCAACTCATTGGTCAACTCTCTCGCCAATCTCCGGCTCCCATTCACCCTTTCGACTGACGTAAATCACGCTATCGGGTCCAAATAGAGAACCCTGTGATCAAGTTCGTCTAACAGATCGTACAACTTCAGACGAGCTTGACAAGTCGTGTATGCGGCTAGTATTACGTGGGTCCTTCCTGACGGCTCCACAAAGTCCTCCGTGTGTTGCCACTGCACCTCGACCATCTCCTCGTTGACGAAGTTAGCGCTTTGAACTTCGATGTCATCACGCGTCATCATTATTATTATTATTATGAATGGTTTATTTATTTTAACTGTATTCCTCGCCGCCAGGGGCAGAATTGTGAATACAATTTACATGTACATTAAAACAAATAAATATACAATAATATGTACAATTACAAAAGAAAAGGGTATTAAAAAGCTAAAAGCCTTAAATTTCTACAAAGCTTTGGAGTAAACAGGGACATTATGATCAATAATACATTCTAAAAGGGTTAAAATTAAAATGACAAAAAATTGAATCAACGGAAATAAAGATTT
>NW_019091720.1:69769-85524 GCF_001949145.1 Acanthaster planci | reverse complement strand
TACCATCTCTGATATGACAAAAATTGAAAATTAATTTTGGATAACATTCACAGAACTGAATAGCAGCCAATTGTTTGAGTTACTTTTTGAACATGTACTTAAACATGTAACAGGTAAATTACTTAACAGAATACGTTTTTAGTGAAATAATGTCGACGGTAAGACCATGGAGGTATACGGCTCCACGAGAAAATACACATAGCAAGGAAAAAGTTATTAAAGAACAAGTACAACGTGTAGTTTGAAATTACGTTTGAAACACATTTCAATTACATTGTACGCGTTAGAAGCAAATTACTATCCAGCTGATAAACATGTCTGATAGAATTGTTCAGAACCTTTCAAAAACTCATTCATGGACAAGTTTTGTACAAAGACAATCCAATAGTATTGTATTTTTAATGGTAAGAAACTGAGTCAACTCATGGTCGACTGAACCGCAATATACTGACATCGGTAATTTTACACACGTAAAACACTAGAATGCCCATGAACAAGAAAATTAGCACTCAGGTGAGTGCTAATCTTACATCAGATATTCGATCAGCAGGATTCCTGGTGTTGTGATCAAATAACCTGCTTCAACCCAATTCCAAAGTGTTCTCATTCAACCATGCCAAAGCATGAGCTGTCCTCAAGAGCAATACGCATCGAACGATTCTCTGTCCTAGAATGAGCTTAGGCTGCGACTCCGAAACGTTTAAAAATGCCGCGCAGGTTGGACCTTTCTGATGGACATGTTCGGTTGTTTACGTTCAGGGATGACTCGGAGCCGTGACGTCATGGAATTTCCTTCCAACCATACAATAAGACTATTGTACACAACGCCCAATTGGGGCAGCACCATTTTTGTATGTAGGTAGGTTCCCACAGTTAATTACTAAAGGTTTAAACCTAACACTCGGCTTGCAAAACATAGAGGTTGACACAAAAGGTGACGAAATCCCTGAAAAAAAAAAGACCGTGCCCTCCTCAGAAAAAAAAAGACCATCGCCCCTGTTGATTACTTCAGGATTTATCCAATTACTCCAGCCGGAGCCACCCGCGGTCTGTTGTCCGAAGATAAAGCCCGTGTCCATTACCTGGCGCCACGCTATAACGGGGCATTGTTTAGGGATTATCCCTCGATTACTTCCAGACCTCCTGGTGCTGGTGGGCGCCCGATCTGAGTGTACCATTTAAAAACGCCGCGCATACCGGGCCTTCCCGTTGGACATGTTCGGACATGTCCAGTTGTTTACGTCTATCGATGACTAAGCACTGTGACGTCACTGCAATCGCCCTCCGAGCAAACAATAAGGCTATTGTACACAGCGCCCAATTTGGGCTGACGTACCATATAATTTATCGTAGGTACATGTAGTAGGTTCCCACGTTTACAGACCTTCTACGTTTGTACATGTATAACGTTCTTGTGATTGTACCGTACATGCATTTATAACCGACATACCCGGCCGGCCCACATAAGTATAGTCCATGAGTTATAAATAAGGCCCATCAATAATGTTCATTGTTTTAAGAGATATTTTATTTACTGTACGCTACATGCAGTTTTGTACTTATTTCAAGACTTACCCGAGTTTACCTCGCTCTCTCGAGCAGATTATATCGATCACAAAGACCAACAAACAAAATGGTACGTTCCTGTATTTATTAATATCGTGACCTTCCCCTAACACATTACCCCGTGAACAATGGAATATTCCAGATCCTCATTTTATGCTAATGAGGGTCACGTGGTACAAAATCCAGCGTTCTGATTGGTCGAGAGCCCGTCAGAAAGGAGGCCAAATATCCTGGTTAGACGGGCTGCACTACTGACCCCCGCCTGCTTCCCAAAGGGCGGGAGAAAGCTGCCTGTCCGCGGCCGGAGCTGGGGTGGCTTGGATGAGGCAACAAGCAAGGACAAATCCAGCAGCAAAGACGACTAAGGTGTCCGCCTTAGTCGTCTTGGCTGTTTGACTGCACCACCTCGAATCAGTGGGATCACCGTTCGCCAAGTTGAAGTCTACAAGTTCCCAGACGGGAGGGAGTACTCAGTAAATTACACAGAGAATTCCATTCCCAGCCGCCAACCGAAGCGGCCCCGGAAACGGAGAACTGGACTTTGGACATTTCGCAAGGATAAATCCTGTGCTGTTTTGACCATAAATCGAAAATTTTGAGCTTCTTTTGAAAACAGACTGAGGCTACCATCCATATAGACACGGTTTACAGTACATGCATAACACGGCATGCAAATAACTACGGAGTCTATTTACATTTGAGGGAAACTTGGATCAACGTCATAGTAAAACTGCGTAGGTGTTTTCAAGGACAGCTGTTTAAATAATTGTGCAGTTGGAAAAACAACCTTCTAGCGTATCCGAAAAGGGCATGTACTGTGTGATTGAACAACTAGCAAAGCTCTAGGCGTATCCAGAAAAAAACTTTGCTCCGGTGTGAAACTGGAAAACAGTGTACTTGCGGTGGGAACTTACACATGACTCCTGAACAGTTCAGCTCAATCGAGTTGGAAAGACCAGCGACAACTGGGCTTAAAGAAATATATTGTATTTATAAAACACAATGATTCGCTATTACTTCCCACCACATTTGGAAGAGTTTTATAATTTAATCAACGAAAAACCTCCAGAAGCATATGTGGAAATAAAAGAAGACACTTGTAAAAATGTCAATAAAGGAATACAAGACGGATTTGTAAATTGTCATGATTGTTTTAAAAGATTACACCCTTATACAGTTTTTGAAGTGGAGAACGTAGGCGGCAAATACATTCAGCGTTTTGTCTATCAAAAGCCCAAATCTAAAACAGATAAAGTGCTCAAACAACTGGATCGCGATATTGCTTCCACCACCCAGCAGCCGACCAGATCCATAAGCCGCATTGTCATCGGAGCTTCTTAAATCTAGCCACAAACCGTACTTATCTTTCAAGTAGCCGGCCATGTCAACGCCGGCCAGGTTTAGATCTTTCACAACCACTCGACCCGATTCGGTATCCGAATCGCCAAAGAACTTGCTGATTTTGTTCCAGTGTTGGTATTCAAACAACCCTTGCGAATATAGTTGATTGGGTCTACCTTCGACATCTAAGGAATCGCGTACCTGTTCTTAAATGCACCGGCGACCCTTTGTCTTTATTGTCGTTGACTGAATCGCTGGCGTCCGCTGCACCCAATCTCAACTTGGTTACGTTTTCCCTTTCTAATCCAAATAAGCCATATTTTTAGTCTGCATTGCGGGTAACCAGTTGTCTTTAAAATTGTGAAAGACGTCTGTGTCTTGATTACTCACAATTTTGTTGCCTTGTAAACTAACGTTAAGTTCGCCGACCAAGTTACGCGCGACGTAGTTGTACACGGTTCGGTTATCGCCCGATCCACCGTCGAGCTCCAGTTTGAAAGCGAGTTTTTCCGTACCCAGGCGCGACGACGTCGTCTACCCCTAATGCCGGGAACTTGAGGTATATTGAGCTCGGGTTGTGCGTAATCGTTACCTCGCATCGTTCGCCTTTGATAGCTCGAGGTGTTTCCAAACGGCGACTTGGGTTTAATTTCTGTGTATATTGGCTTGCCATGTCTTTCTATTACAGACGTTTTTATAATTTTAACGGTTTATTTTAAAATTCCAAATATGAACGATAAAGCAATCGACACACAGGGTGCAAAACAACATGTCTTCGTATTTAGTCATTTGATTTCTCTTACAAAACGTTTCGGCTCGCATTTCTGCCAGTATGTCCTGAATTTCTAAAAGATGTTCTTGGCCCATTTTAAATTAAAGCCTTTATAAAATAAAATGGCAAGTGCGTTTACTGGATCCAATTTTCTGTTTAGCAGCCAGTCTCAAAAAGAGTGGACGAAGAACGAAAGCCCACGATTTAGCTTCGGAACAATTGGCGTAAGCCAAACAGACCTGGGAGAAAATCGCGTTCATCTGTTGGATTTTTAAATGAACGCATGCATGCGACAAGAACGCGCGAGTCAACGAGAGTTTACAGACGTAGATGACGTGTTGCGTGCTTATTCGGTATTGACTGGGAAAAACGTGTGCAAACGTTGCTGCCCGAACCCAAGCTGTCAGATTTTTACGTGCCTTCAGAAGGTCAACGGGTTAGTTTGTGTTCTTGGAGAACTGCCTTTGTCGGTTTCTTGGCGTATCGAGTTGGTTAACTTTATTTTAAAAAGCTGCTTTGGTCGGTTTGCTTAATTTTAATTTAAAAAGCATTGACAAAGAATTCTCAAGGCTATTGGAAAGCCGCAAGGCCATGGAAAGGTGAAAGATGGGCGCGGACAAAAGCGCGGCGAGAAGCTCGTTAAAAAGCAGGCCGTTTGGCAGTTGTATTTACCCGCCCCTAAATACGTACCCAGGCCTATGACTTTACGAAAAGATTAGATTGAACCCAACGACACGCATTAAATGGATGTGTTGTATTTACCTTGGGATCGTGAACACGATGCACTTACAAATACGCTTTGACGGTGGTCGACGTGGCTTCCAGATACATAGAGGCGGAACCTTTGATAACAAAAACAGCTGAACAAGTGACCGACGCCATAAAACGGGTTTACGACAGGTCGCTGTTGACTGAAACGATTAACGTAGACTCGGGATTGGAGTTTCAAGGCAAGTTTTAAAAAACAGTTTCGTTAAAGAGGGCGTTCAGATACAGGTGGGCCAACCGGGTGTCCATCTATCAAAGGGGAATCGTTGAACGGTTCAACAGAATGTTAGCCGACCGACTGTTTGGGCATCGGTACGTACACAAAATGTTGAATGTTGGTAAGCGAAATGTGGAATGGGTGGAGCTTCTTCCCAAGGTTGTAAAAGCACTAAACGAAGAAAAAACTCGGTTCATCGGCGTGGTCCCCGCAGAAGCCGTCAAGTTAGATAGCGTGAAACAAGCAGCGGCTGCGTCCGTCTCCAAAAGAAAAGAGATAGAATTACATTCAGACGTTGTCTTGCGATATTTGTATTAACCCGATGAACAGGACGGTGGTACCGTCTGAAGAGCGACTGATCCGATTTGGAGCGTAGACGTGTTTCAAATCGAGAAACGCACAGGTCAGTTTAAAAGAGTCAATGGCAAAAAGGTAAAAACGGGTCCGACGCTGTATTCCTTGCTAAACGGGCCCAAGCGTTCATTTGTGCGAGAAGAGCTTCAAGTTGTGCCGGCTTGATAATGGCCGGAAGCTAAAGTATCGATACCGTTTGGCAAAATGTAATGTTTTGTATCTAAAGGCGAAAAGCTCAATTTGTTCCCGTTATCGTGAATACTTGATGTCTGTCACATCTAAACATCTGTTGCTTAAAAAAGTTTTGTAGCCGTTCAAACAGGCATTTTTAAAAATGTTTTTCGTGTGAAAGATGCTTTTTCGTCACGACCTTAGTTACGCCTTTGGCTTTTTTCAAATTTTGATCTTCTGTCAAAATGGAATACGCTTTTGGTCTGATACAAACGGTTTCCAGCATAAGTCGTCACCTAATTCATCTTTCATCTTACGGTTGACTTTTTTGAATCTATATCGGTATACATCAACTTTATTTTGTCTACAAAATGGGGTTTCAATGTGTTGTAAAAAGTCACACATTAATATTTTTGAAAATCCAAGATGCAAACACCACAGTAAATAGGTTTGTTTAGAAAAATTTAAATTTTGTACATTTCGACAAACGAGATCGCCCTCTGGAAAAGCCGTTGTCGTTTTGTAATTAGGCAGGCTAGAAAGTTTGTAAAACGTTTTGTATCTCCGTTTCGCAAAATACTGAATTGTTCATCAGTTTAAAAAAATCCTTTTCAAAGTTTGAATCGGCTCGTTTGCGCAATTCTGTATTTTTATCGATGTAGCTTTTCATCCAAGACGCGATGAACCGCTTTCAATACTAAACCCAATTGTAAACAGACTTGCAACGTTCAATAGTGTAATTTATATTTTTGTTTTGGATGTAACATGGCTACGCGTTTATTGACCAAAGCGGCTTTTACTCCATTTAGATTGATCAATTTATTTTGGTAGTCCGACAGCCATTCGTTTGGAATCAGAATGTTCTAAGGTGCCGAAGGGAAATCATTGTGTAAATCATGTAGATGTACGGGGTAATCGAGAGTTACTTCAAACATGCAACCAGTTTTAGTACAAGGTGAAAGTTTTGAATGTATTCGTAAGTAAATTTGTTTAGCGCACGAACCCATTTAAAGTTTCCAATGGTTAAATATTGGCTCATGGCCCAACCATGATGTACAAAGACAGTTTATCTGGGTCATAATCGGGTAAATATTTGTTATTTGCTTTCGTGTAACGAATGCGCATTCAAAGAACAAGTGTTTGTCCATGCCTGTCAGCAGCTCGAGTTTAACGCCCGAATGTTTCAACAACGCGTCCTAAGTTTTTTTGAAAGTTTTCAGAGACACAGGCAAGTAATAACGCTTCTGTTTTAAAGTACGTGCAGATTGTTAAAGTTGCGTTGGGCTCTAACATAAGCTTATTCGGATACGGTTTCCTGTTTAAGTGAACTATAAAACGCTTCTCGCGGCGGAAGTTGCGTTTCTTCAAACTTTTCAGTTTCATAAGGAGTTCATATATTCATAGGGGTAAACGCCTTTTTCCCAAAGCAGCTCTGTATTTTGTGGAAAATTTTTCCGAAGTAATTCAAAAGCTTCGTGAGGGCAAGCTTTCACAAGCGCATCGAGCGAATACCACATAAAATTAAAACGAATCTAAAAACTTGGGCTGACCCACTGAAAAGGAAATGTACTTTTCAGAATTTTGTGGGATACAAAAAAGTTTGTCGTCGGTCGATGCGGGTAATCCTTGCATAATCAAATGGGCGTTGTAATTTTCGAAGTTGTTGAAACGACCGGAATAACGGTCTTCTATGAAATAATTTTCAGCTGTAAATTACAGCGCTTGTGTGCTGCTCCTCTTATTCCCCGGTAATGTGATAATGATCGCGAATCGCGAAAGTCGATGCATGTGAAATCTAACTCGTGGAGATTACATGTCGATTTATAATCGATTAATGTCGATTCGGCGTTTGACACCAGTAGAATAAAGTCCCGGAGCCGCACATAATGCCCATAGTAGGCCTATGTATTTGCAATAATCATTTTTGACGTTTATGACCGCTTTCTTGTTTTTAATATAATCGGGCAGCCGATATATGTTCCACCTAGTGGATCATACCACGTTAAGTTCATATAAAACGCAACGATTTCGTCAAGTACAAATCCAGACCTATTGTTGATAAATCTCTCTATTTTGTCTGATAGTTGTTCTTTTTGATTTTCTATCACGTTCTTTACATCTGGTTCGAGAAATGCTGTAGTGATATCACTTAAAATGTAAATATTCGTATAACAATGTCTCGTTCTTCCGGTCGTTCCTTTTTAAATTGGACTTTGATAGCTGTTTGTAATCTGTAAGTGCCTATTTCTCGTGATTCAGCTAACGCTTTCAATTCGATGTGTCTTTTTGCGAAAATCAAAAAAGAGTACTACGTCTTCCCTAAATAAATGTGGTACCAGTTCCTAAGATTCCCCTGAAATCGCCTAATTTCTCAAATGTTTACTTCATCAAACGAATCTGGTCGAGTAAAATTTTGAATCGCGTCGATGGGATCTTTTCGTAGCACATTACCGTTTGCACCTGTGGCTGTGAAGGTATTTGATTATCTTGTACTATTTGTAAGAGCTGACGATACTTTTTGCGCTGTGGATTTTTGAATTGGCGATCGTGCGCTTGAATTGCCCGCATGTATTCTTTTTTAGTGTTTTAACGCCTCTAAGGTGCGAGTACTGGTATACTGAACCGTCTGACATGGTCGGATACATTTGATTTTTTAATTCGATTAAAGTTAGATAATATAAGATAACATTGTACTCTGGAATGACTCAGTCTGCTTCGTCTATTAAATTTGCGTATGGGAAACCGTCTAAAATGTCTGGGGGAATCACGGTTATGTCTACATCTTTATCATATTCAATTATCAAGCCAAGTTTTCTACTTGTACATTCAAGTCAGATTTAGTGTCACGGTCGTCTTCTTTTCTAAATCTTATCTTTTTATAGCAACCGTGTCTATTGTCACTGTCGTATACAAAAAACGATACACCGTACAGATTTTTGCAGTTGATGCAGTAGCCTAATTACAATCGTTACAGTGATCACATTCGATGCAATGATCACAACCCGTACAACAATAACAACTGTCGCATGATGTTGAAGATTTTGCAAGAGTTGAAGTAAATCACATAGTCGGTGTTGTTTTCATGGTTCAGAGTAACCTGTTCACCCTGACAATAAATCCACTCAGTACTTATCTTCCGGAGACTTCAATTTGTTTAAGTGAGCAGATGAGATGTTTGAATTTGTGTGTAATGCGGTTATTCCCTCTTACGGCGTGATCGTTCTGCACCCAATACATGTGTTAACAGACAGGTACCACAATATCGGTTGTTATCGGTGGATATCATTATTAGTGAATCTGGCATCGGAAACTCAAGAAAAAGCACAACTGTGTATACAATAAATCATTCATCGTCTTAAATCGGCATTTTATTTTTCAATAACGAAGTGAATAAAACATGTTGTATTTTAAAATTCTGACGCGTAACAAATCATGAAAGCAATATTGAAAATAGGGTTTGTGTGTTTTAATTGCAAAACTCGTGAAACGAAACGAAGAACCAAGATTAATAGTTGATACAATTCATTGGTTAATTACGGAAACTCGTGCAGTTCCATCTTTTTAAAACGTGATGTATACTTTTTGAATGATCGATTATTATGAATTGGTTGTCTACTTCGTTTTCATGATTTTTTTTTATTTTTAAGAGATCTCTCAAAAACGCCTTTGATTTGGAAACGAATCGTTTTACGAGATATATACTTTGAATCGTTTCTTTTAAGATATTTTTCCAAGTATTAACTTTCAAAATGCTGTATAACTTTCGAGAAAATTGTTATGTCTCAAAAACGATCTTCAAAGAAATCATTTCTTTGATAAAACATCAGAACTTTTTCAAAATATATTCATGTATGTTACTACAGGGTTTTCATAATCACAACAAGAGTACTCGAAAAGTTGGGGTTACTGTCTCGTGTTACAGCTGACTTAAGATTAAGGGTTAAATCACAACCTGCTGTGAAAAACATAAGCTTTTGACGGGACCAAAGCTCCATAACACCAATACACCCCAAGCTGTCTGAAACCTCATCCCTCTGGTTGGTTGGGTTGATCGGTATTGTTAGTCGATTTTCAAATCCTCCTTGCTTATACCAGGCACGAAATGGGACAGAGACCCCCAACAAGTACAAACTCCAGTCTATTGTCGACTAACCCCTAGATGTGTAAAAAGAATTCCTGGGATACCAGTATAACAATGACCAACATAAAGGCGGGGAGGGAGTTCCCTCTGTCCCATATTTTGCTTCATATTGTCCTGTTGATTGGAGATCTCTGCTGATTCTAACACTTTACAAATTGTTTGCATTTTCTTCCAGCAACTTGTACTTTGAATTATCCTTTTATTTCCGTTAGGCCTTCGAGCTGCCTGGCAGGAACGTTGACAAAGCAGGTATATTTTGATTTCATTTCTTTTCAATTATAAGAGTGTTTGACGCCAATATAATGAACTTTTTTCATTAAATAGGTGTGAAGTAAATCTTTAGTTCGCCAGCATTTAGTTTGAAGATATTCCTACCAGTATGATTTTTTGTCATTTCAGATCTGACCACTGACCAATGATGTGACCAAAATATGACCATTTTAGGGTCATATATTTAATAGGCGGTTAATTGGTCAGTCTAAAGCCCCCGATCAAACAGAACTGCATTTTTTACATCGGCTAAACGGCAGGCGGGATAAAGCCGGGTACTAGTTACGGCCTCCATGTGGCAGGCGTGTAACAGACCTTCACTGGCAATCGCGCACGCGTATAGTGCGTGCACGCAGCTCGGATTTCTGTACGTGCGTGCACTTCACAACTCGAGAGAACGGATGAATTACGTCTACACGATACGAGTAATGTTGTCTCTCACTTATTTTCCTCCATTTTGCACCCCATGGTTCGTTCTGAAATTCTAACCTCCAGGACGGATAGATAAGGCCAAAAACTTGTAAACGTAAAAAATTAGTTTCCTCAACATGATAAACCGTGACAAATTTAGAACCATACTTGTGGTCGTTTCGTGTATACCCAAGTCTTAGAACCTGGACGTTAGTCGTAATGAAATAAAGACAACGTCCAACCTGGGCTAGCCGCCATCTTGTCGTCTCATAGGGCATGGACTGTAACATTTAGGTGCGGGTGTACAAGTAATGCAACAGAGGACACCGACTGGTAGCTCAGGTGGTTGGTGCACTGCTTGTACCATGTTGTGAGTAGTATTTTGTACATTTCAATTTTTATTTTGAACTACCAACACCTCCTATTATGAAATCTTTATGTTTTGTGGGTGATCCAACGAATCCAGATCCCACAGTCATCAGTAAAATTACTGTGCTTTCCTGATTTCCAACGTGTTAGTAGGGGAATCTCAGAAATTTGGGCCTTTTTTTCAGACTATTTTATACAAATCAGGAGTTGAAAAATTAACAACTGCCAAGCTGCTGAACCTGGGAACCCTGAGTCGACTCCTGTAAAGAATCGTCAACTGACAACTCTAATCTAGCCCCTAACCTTGCAAAAATTAACTTGCCATTTGTCTTTGCTTGCAAAAGTTGACTTGATACCACCTCTGCTATCATACCACGCTATTATTCGAAGATCTTGGTGGCCGTCAAAGTTGGTAGGGGGCAACTTACCCCCAACCGACGGAACTTTATTTTTCGGGGGAACGAATACAGCAGTGTATTTATTTATCAAACATTAGCACCCTTAGAAAACAACACCACAAAATAAACCCAAGGATGTTCGGACAAGTGAGGCTTTTGATATTTTTTCTCACCCAACATTTGCTTTAGAATATGCCCCCCTCCTCTGAAACCAAAATCTGGTTTAATGAAACTTTGTTTTGCATATTCACAACACTATAGGTTATTTTGCCAAGCATAACATGTCAAATGCACACATAAGATCTGTTCAAACTTGTAAAGAAGCAAATGGCATACATGTACATGCTACATCCACTATTAATCGATGCATTAAAAAGAGAAAATCTAACTTGTCAAAGTTCCCTTGAACCTAAAACTCCCTGGGCCTTTTCTTTGTTAAAGTTAATAAACAGCCAAACACATCCTGACCTAACAAATACAATACAGCAGAGAAATCTGCATTCTTCAAGCGTGAGGTTCAACCTGTCGGCTTATGGTTGCAGGCTATGCCACATGACACCTGCTTGCATCTGACGTTTGTTGCTGTCCAGCACGTTGTTGCTCCTGCGAGAAAAGAGCGAAATCTTT
Organism: Acanthaster planci; assembly: GCF_001949145.1. Next base: position 74,119 of record NW_019091720.1, on the reverse strand, counting down.
TTAAACAACTGAAACCATTACAAAAAGAGGTTGACATATAAAATTAATTATCTGAGCTTAACTTGTTTTACACTTGATGGTTTAAATGCAAAAAAATCTAGATACTAACTGGTCAAAGTATTCCTAGTCCTTCCGCCACGTTAAGTGTGGATCGGTCTACTAGAACATACGTACCCAAACAGTCAATACATATGCAAATTGCACGTGGACCTATTTATTATTTACTGAAATTATTGTGGAAACTTGTATGCCAGAATGAAACAGGTACACGAAGATATCCGCGACTGCTTTTAGAAGAGCCTCGGTAGCATGTTCGTCGCACTGCGTAGCAAAATGCCATATCCTGCTGTCGTGTACCTTGCAGGTGGACGATCGTCGTCCTTGTGCGTCCATTGCGAAGCTTCGCTAGAAATTCCAGCCAAGTGGAAGGATCGTTGGACAACGTCCAGCATGTCTGGTCTCTTTGGGAGAACGAATGGCCGGTGGACTTGAAGTCTCATCAGTTGCGGGCACTACTGTGGCCAGAAGGGAGTGATTAGCAGAATCTGACAGTGTTCATGTTCTATTTTTGAGATGACCCGCGAGACCAGAGTAATGGGGGGGGGTGGCATGCACTAGTAGGCCAGTCTAATCGATCCGATGGGCGTTCGTGGCCCACGGGCAGTGTTCTGCACCAGAACACCGGAAGTTGCACATTGTCCACTGATGCACAGAGGTCAGCGTGCGGTCTCTCTATCGCCGAGAACAGAGTTTTGACAGTTTGACATGTCAGTTTGGAGGGTCCGTTCTGTTGGTCAGATCATGCCTCGGGACAGGGCATCTGCTTTGGTGTTGTCGGGCCCCGCAATGTGGATCGCTAAGATGGTGATGGTGTGCAGGATTTCCCATGTGAGGAGGGCGCACATCCTAGGACAGTGCGTACCGCCCTGATGATTGATATACTACTGCCGTCGAATTGTCCTAGCAGACCGTGACGGTTTCGCCCTTGATATGTCCATTGGGATTGCATCTGTCGATATGACTAAGTCGGTATTTGCTCGTCTGAAAAAAGGAGTCCCGCTTCCAGGTAGCCACCGGAGTAGGTGTTGGCGGGTGTTGTCTGAAACGTGTACCGGAAATGCGATAGGATCAATTTTCGATAGAGCGAGCAGAAGAAGCTGTAGTGGTCTCATCTGTAGTCTGCACCATGGCGCCAGGCCCACCATGCTGGCCATGAGACTCAGGATACAGAGCCAGGCAAGGGTAGGATGTGACTGCGACATGCGGAAGAGATGAAGTCTCGAAAATCGTTGACTCGGTCAGCCGTTGGAGTAATGACGCCTCCGCAAAAGTCGATTCCTGCCCCAGATAAGTCGGGCGCTGTGATGTAGTTAGCTCGACTTTTCCAGGGCTTCGCTGCGCCAATCTGCATAGCCTCCATCTCCAGCATGTCGACGAACTTGCCACCGAAAAGGTCTCTGGAGACGAGTCTAAACACCCTCGTGGGGAATAAGCATGGCATCGAGGGCGTTGGATCTTCTCGTCGAATTCGCTAGACAGGATATTTGAGCAAACTGTGCTGCTCAGTCCGTCGTCAAGGCCGAGGAGAGCTAGCTGCAAAAGTCCGAGGAGACCGGTAACTTCTCCTCGCATGCACGGGCGATGTATTCCGACAGTAGGAGCCGGAAGGTGGTGCATTGTAGTCCGAAGCGGGAGGTTTTTTTGAGCTTTGCTAGCGTAGAATCCAGCAGGGCTTTATCATTGTCAGCGCTAATCTTGTCTTTGGCTACGTCAGGAAGATCTGGAACAGTGTTGTAGTCGTCGAGACTGGTCTTGGTCCCGAGACCATTCTCTAGACCAGTTTAAAGGTGGTCTTGATCTCGAACATGCTGGTCTTGGTCTCGAATCATTGGTCTTGGTCTTGATCTCGCACCTCCTGTTCTCGGCATTTTCGGCCGAGACCAGTACAACACCAATTTAAAAATACACTTTGCACCCTTTTATACCTGATTGGTGATGAATTTCGATTGTTTGTATGGGCCTACGAAAAACCTGAATCGAGACCCCGCAAGACGCGAAGGTACGGTCGTTAAGGATTGTACGTACAAGCGGTCGTTGTGGTTACAGCTGGCAGTAGCGTGTCATGCGCAAACTTCACCCTTTGTGCGAATTACGTGCGCACCCAAGGTCAAAACTTGCATGGCCGAAGTTTCAAGCTTTCGCACTCGCAGTTAAACTTGCGCAGGCAAAGTTGAAGCTTGCACCAGGAAGGAGATAGCGCGTGACTGCCCTCAAACAAATTGTCACTGTTATAGGCCGTAAAAAGATATGTCATTTGTTGTTGTCGGGGTACCTGTGAAACCGTAGTCACATTGTGTGGTCTGGTAACTAGACGCTTATTTAAGCACTGTTTGTTAATCTCAAACTTAACAAGACACCATTCCGTGATAACGTTTTTGGCACAACGTGTGCCGCTGCGTGCCTTTGCCTTGAAGTGCGCAAGTCGTTGATGTCTTGGTTACCGGAAAGCCTTTTCCGGCTATCATTATCTGGCAATTCTGCAATCATACATTACTAGCGAGATGCCGCGCTTCGCGCGGCACCCGCTGGTGGCAACAAAGTAAGTGGAAGTAAGAAGTAATTTTTTTATCAGACTGCAATCTCTGGATTTGGACAATTATGCATTCAACCACCACAAGGAATACGTTGGTGTCAAAACGGGAAACATCAGCATCAGCGATAAGGCAGGAACAACATCTGCCTTCGTCAAACACGCACGCTGCCATCACCCCTTGAAGTGTGTACATGTACCAGGCTACTTCTAGGAATGATCTTTCAGTCCTCATGTTTGTTCGAATTTTTAAAGGATCTAAATTTAAGGCTTAAATGTTTAAACAATCAAAAACTGTTTCGTGTCCGATTTTTAATGGAATGTGATGCCATGTTTGCACTACAGTCCCTAATTTGAAATGAAAATAAATTGGTTCAATTTTATCATTTTAAAATGAATTGAGCTGAAATGCATAAAATTATGAATTGCTGTTATTTTTCGTTCTTAATTTGTACTTAGGCCCCATTATTTTTTTATACTTTATACTTTATATTTTTGTTTTTCAAACTCACCTGCTTGCCCAAAGTACATGTAAATCCTAGGCTTGTCTCCTTGTTAATCTTGTCATAACATATAACACCGATGGATTACATGCATGTGCTGCCTGCCATACCAGGCAAAAAGTAAGGTTCCCAAGTGTTTACGAATGTGAAATAAAACAGTTGGAAAGGAAATTGTATTTTAATTTTATTGCGTCTTTAGGGTGCATTGATTGCACGCAATATGCAAGTCGCGACATTCAGAGCAGGTCAAAAAACAAACACATCATTGAAGAATTCAAACTGCAAAGTATCAACAAAAAACAATGCTGAATTCCAGGACCATTCTGTCAAACTAACGCGTCAAACTAATATGTGGAGTTCTGTAGTTTATAGCCCATCTTCACAGTTTTATGTCAATGTACAGAGATGATTTCTATCCATTTATTTACAAATGTGGTCTTGATTTCGGACGGCCGGTCTTGGTCTCGGGCTACTTTTTCTGGCCTGGTCTTGGACTGTTGGTCTCGGACTGCCTGGTCTTGACTACAACACTGATCTGGAACCGACAGAAAGTTCTTGAAATCTTTTGACGGGAAATGGTACCAAGCTACAGCTCGGTTGGGGAGTGCACACCATTGCTTGGCTTAAGTAAGGGGTTTGAATATCTTCAAGCAGGAGCGATCAAACGGGAGTGAAGGATAAATTGGCCCAGAAGCATTCAGTCGAGTCGTATGTCATTTGAACGAGCAGTGACTAATATCCCGGGGGGTGCAGCTGCGGGTAGACCGAGTACTTGAATCATGTCCCGAGTGGTGCAACCCGTCTGTATAGGTGAAATCACGCTTTCCCCGTTTTCTGGCCTCTCGACCAATCAGAATTCAAGGTTTTGCTACGTAACACTTCATCTGCATAAAATGAGGTGTCCCGTACCATTTATAGTAGGGGTGTTTGTAAGTTGGAGGGACGTTTGTACAATATAAAAATACTGTATATAATATAAGGTATAATATGTATATATACTTTATTATTATTGCATTGTACCTTGGATAAGCACCTGCTCCCACACATACAAAAAATGCGAAGGACTGATTAAGTACTATTACATGACAGAGGGCGCTAGTCACTAGGCGTGTTGCGAAGTTATAGATGGCGTTCTGCCCAGTAACTGGGGCAGATGTTGGGCGCGCATAGCCGTGTGTTAAACGAGCGCGGCGCATAGTGGTGCATGCACGGACGTGTATAATAAAATCTGGACTCGCAATGCCCTTAATCAGCTTA
>NW_019091720.1:56227-66581 GCF_001949145.1 Acanthaster planci | reverse complement strand
CCCCGCTTGTCTGGCTAAGATGCAGGCAGCAATAAAGCATCAGACGCGGCGGCGACCATCATTGGACGCTTTGAAGTGAGTGAGTTACAACTCCTTCTGTGTCCTTCCTCCATGCAATAAACAAGGCCGGAAATAACACTCTTACCAACAAGATTGAAATTACACAAGGTAAAGGTTTATTCAAAACGATGACTGGATGACCAGAACGGAACTCGAAAAACTTGAGGATGTCTAAAAGACACGTCTGTTGCGATACACGATACGGCGGTGAGAAAAGAAGGAAAACATGGCGACGAGACGGCAGTGCATAGTGGGAGGTCATACAGGACTTTGGATGATTAAGTCTTTTCAGCGAATAGCCATACACGCATGGGAAATTTGCATATGTAGTGACCGTTGGGTACGTAGAGCGATGTAGACCTAGTGGACACAAGAGGGCGCAAAGGAAGTAACGACGCACGGTTTCCATAACCATAGCATAAACGCAAACGCCACAGAAGATCCCCATTTGAGTCGAGTCTAGGCATCTCTGCCTCTGGCATCAGTACCCTTAACTGGCACTGTATATAACATACATTATATATACAAATTACATTATATATACAATATACATATTCATTACAATATCAACCCAAGCCAGAACTCCATCTATTGGGAAGATGCCCTTCATTTGTTTACATTGGGTAAGAAATTATTGTGAAAATTTACACTTGGTGCTTCCCTTTTCTGAGTACTATAAAGATGCCCTCCTCTTTCCTGCCTCCACTGTAGCCTTAAGATTATTAATGTCATTATCGTTTATCAGTGGTGCACCTTGGTTTACTGGGTATGTAAATTCTTGGGGGGCACAGATTTCTGCATCCCAAACTTGTTTGGCAGTACATGTACATGTTGTGTTGGAAACTTATCCCTCACATGAACCTCATGATTTGAGCCTGGGGTTGAGACCCATTGGAAGAGGGATCTTCCTGCAAGTAGTTTGACATTTCTTATTAGCACTTTAATAAGAGTGTCACTATAGCTTGTCCTATAAACGAAACTTGTGACTGATTCTCATTATCACACCAATTATGTGAAAGCACCTTGTTACCCAGATCCTTGTTGTTTACTATCTATTATGGTTGATATGAACAGTTTGATATTAACAAAATTGTTGAAGGTGACAGGAAAAATGTCTAATGTCAGTACATTTATCTGTTTTTCTCAAGGGTCAAAAGCCAAATAAAATAAACTTTAAAATTATTGAAATTTCAGCAGTTTCAGGATTGTTGCTGCATTACAAGAGTGTCACAAAAGTTTCTTCTGCTGGTCTGTTGATATGGCTAATGGATGTTGTTGCCGTAAGAATGTAAAACACATGTTTTGTAGCATATTTCATAATCAGTGGTGATAAGTTAGACATGTACACATGGGCAATAAGTGATGAAAGGGCTACTGACCATATCATGTGTGAAAACATAAAATCCTGAAGAAGCCAGACAAGTGGGCCTGGTGAGGACCCAGCAACACTGCTTAAGTTTCAAGATAAAAACATAGTGGATGTGAATAAAGTATTTAAAGAGTTTCTTGGAAACTAAAAAATATCAAGTCAACCTCAAACTACAAACCTTGCTTATATCTGAACTTAAAATCACCCATTTTGAAATCATAGCAAACAATCCAAGTATCTTGAGCTAAAACTGTAACTACGTTTTTTTGTCTGGTAAGCAATACACGGTGTAGTGGTATGTAGTATACATGTGCTGGTGTTGCTACTCTTAAATTGTTGAATTTTCATGCCAGTCTTTAGAAACATGAAATTGTTAATTCTGTTTTGTAGATCAAAAACTTTACTGCCTTTGATGAAAAATTTGGTGATTTTAATTAAGCTGTTAAATAAAAATGTTAATGTCAGAAAATATTTTCCTCTCTATTCACAGATGAAGTATATTGAGATGATGGCACACTGGACTTCACACGAGCATTTCACAATTGTAGCCAGTACCTGTTCTAGTTGCTTACTGTGCATTTAGAATATGCGGGATTCAAAGCTTTCTCAAGAAGCTGTGGTAATCATCAGGATGACAAACTCTCACTCACTTTGCCTCCAAATCTTTTTTCAGTATTTTGCATGAAAACAGGCTGCAAGCTGAGCTGATCTTTAAAAGACATTTCTGTGGACTTTCTCAATGTGCTTTTAGTACATTTTGAAAGCCTTCAGTCTGCTGAAAATTAAAGCTGTGTTATACAAATTGGGTATTAATTGAATTTTGTTTATAGGTACATGCATGCCCTCAACCCATATTGTGACAGCATGTGGCCAACTGACAGTTAACATCTACGCAGTAAGACTTTATTGCACAGGGCACCATGTAGGATGAAGTTGGTAAGTGAAGCGACACTGACTGTTGCTTGGGATATGTGCATGTAGGTGCACACAAGAGTGTACAAATATGATCATGTTGCACACCATGGCAGCCAGTTTTGCTGACCAGGCTCCGCACATTAATACATGTATCGAGAATGAAAAAACAAGGAGTTAGATTCTACGATATTTTGAGTAATGCTGAGTACGAGGTTGACCTTTAATCCAACGATCAAAACCTTGTATCAACTTCACAGTGATCTCAGACCACAAATTTAATATTCCTGAAAGTCTGATATCTGCAGGCATACGATCCGATTATCCACCACTGTAAACAAACAAGGCTTTAACTGACAAAATGACCCTTTCAGGAACAGGGTGATATATATTGTGGCATTACCTGATGAGAACATGTTAAAATGAGCTTTTGTCCTAAAATAAAATATGCTCCAGAGCTCAAATCTGGCAATAAAACCACCTTTCAAAATTGATCTTTTCCTAAAGGAAAGAACTCTCAAAAAGGTAATATAAAGAACATACTACCTGGGATTTGAACCAAAACCCACATCTAAGCCAGTTTGACTGAACTTTCTTCTGTTAAGCCCAGGACCCTTCATCATGAGAAAATGAGGCCAAAACTGTTACGTGATTCCGGAAATACCATAACATAATTTAGCCCCATTCCAAACAGGCACTTTTCTGTAAAAGCCTGATTTGTTAACAGCAGTGGGTAGTAAAGATTCTCACACCTGCCACATAGAGTATGTAATATTCTCCATATTTATATTCCCACCTGACGCCTCCTTTGTTGTTCCTCCCTTTCACTTTCTTGCAGTGCCCTAGCTAATGCTAGATCCATTGCTTCTTGATCTTGATGTACATGTAGATCAGGGCTGGATTTACCTGGCTGCTGCTCAGTTAATGACATGTGTATTGCTCGAGTCATGGCTTCATCTTCAGACTGTGAATTTAAAGTTCAAAATGTACATTAAAAATCGGAAGAACTGTCTTTTTCACACACATCAAATGGCATGTACATGAACAAGCACCTGTTGTGTCAGACATTGCCAAGATTTTGTTCAAACCTGTTTAGCAAATGTAAAAAGAAATACTTCGGTACCCAGCATGTACGTGGGACATTAATTAAGTACAGTTCATTGCCGCAAGACTACAAGAGGCCTGCAAATGTTGAGATGAGATCTACCCATGAGCAGAAGAGCACCCTCACCAGCAAAGAAGAGAAAGTCCCTATATCCCTCTTCAAATTATTATGTGCCCACGCAAACGTGATTAGGACCAAACATTCCAAAGCTGTTGTGTGTATATTTTCGGCACTCCTTGTACAAAAGGAACATAAGCCTGAGTATGAAAGTGATAGCTGCTGCCTATAAGAATAAAGAAATGCACTTTAAGTGTTCCAGCTCTGAGTAGCATAATTGACAGTTTGGAATAAGATGACATCCCAAATGGGATGTCACTTGCACAAAAGTGGGATATCAATGGGATGTCACTTTCATCCCACTGGAATCCCAGTTGGATTGTCAGTTGCATCAAACTGGGATGTCAGTTGCATCAAACTGGGATGTCAGTTGCATCAAACTGGGATCCCAGTGGGATGTCAGTTGCATCAAACTGGGATCCCAGTGGGATGTCAGTTGCATCAAACTGGGATTCCTAGTTGGATGTCGGTTGCGTCAAACTGGGATTTGTCAGTGGAATGTGAGTGAAATCCCACTAGGATAATGGCGATCCCTCACAAATCCTGACAAAAATTCCTGGTGGGATACTGCCGTATCCTGGTGGGATTGCACTGGGATCCCACTGATATCGCAATCCAGACGGGATCCCAGTCCCGGCGGGATCCCACCAAAAATGGGATGGGATCCCACCCTGAGATTCAAGTAGATTCCCATCCCGCATCCCAGTGGGATCTCAGTGGGATCCCTGTGGGATTCCCACCGGGATCCTAGTCACTTTTTTTCTGGGGCGTGTGCGTGGTCCCTCACTTTAACAGTCAGGTCCCCACGTACTCCCCACCTAGTGAGAATGCAAGGTTGCTATGCCAATGAATACATGTGCACCTAGTGGGATGTCAGTTGCGTCAAACTGGGATATGTCAGTGGGATGTGAGTGGAATCCCACCGGGATAATGGCTATCCCACACAAATCCCGACAAAAATTCCTGGTGGGATCTCACCCCATCCCAGTGGATCCCGGTGGGATTGCACTGGGATCCCGGATCCCACTGGGATCCCACTGATATCCCAATCCAGGCGGGATTTGAGAGATTGTTTGAGAGTACATGCATTTCTTAACATACGCTTAAATTGCACAGTCTTGAGTTTGTGCTGATGTACACTCACAGATACAGTTGTTAAAAGTAATCATTTGTCCAGTTACTGCATGTTGATAGAAAATAAGATCTACTTTTGAAAGAATTGTATGAAATTTATGTTTGCATTATTTTTCTTCCCGTCTTTGAAGTCGACATCTCTTTGTTTGTGTATACTGCTGGCCCTAGCAAACCCATATCCTCTGGTGTTAAGGTGATTTTACAAAGCCGTTTCACCGTATTGCAGAGAATCCTTGTTCTGGCAATCAAATCCCTCACAAGAAAACTGAAGTGTGCCCTCACTTGATGGTATTCCGCATTTTGTATTATCTGACTGATAATTTCCCCACATTTGAAAATATTTTCGCCAGGGATGAGGCAAAAAAGTATGCGGAGAATTGAATTAAGCATTAGCATTTGAAATCACTATTCATTGTTAGTTGCCCATTTTTCTTCAAAGTAGGCGAGGGAAACATTGTGTTTGTCTCTGATATCCCAATCGAAGTCATCTTATTCTAAACTGATATTGAATGGACATTGATTTTTGGTCTCGCTTACAAATGAAACTGAACTGAAAGTCTAATAACAGGTTTGTGAAGTCTGTTGTCAGTAGTCCTATCCACAGATCTCCTGAACAGCAAATGCACATATTCCATTGGCATGAAATTACGCAGACAATTAGAAAAGAGAAATGTTATGGACCAACATTGATCTCGTGATGATCTCATGATCATTAGGTGACAATTCACATGACATTAATATTGCATCCTTTGAAGTGCTGTATATCTCCTGAAATACATGTCTGATCGGGTTGAAACTTTAAAGACACATGGATAAGATATCAGGGGCACACCGATTATATACACATCATGTAATTTGTAGTTAATTATGCAGCGACACCATCTGTGTGTCCAAGTCCATTCCTCCTGCAACTGGTTCCCCTTGGCTGTTTGACAAGTTGCTGTCGAACTGCAGCAACTTTTTAGGAGTTTGCACTGTGCACCTCCTTCCCGAATGACCCTTATTCAAATTAAAGCTTGTCCCATGTTCTCAGTATTTGCGCACATTTTCCAAGAGGGTCGACTTTGGTGTTGGATCCCTATCAGGGAAAGCTTTTCTAAATGCAGCTTGAGTGGCTTAAAAGCTCTTGTTTTCAAGAAATTTTGTCATGACAAACACTTTTCAACACTGCACTGGCCTATCTTGGGGCAGGTTAACACATTTAAAGCAGATTATTGCATAACATGAAAGTGACAAAAGGCAATATCCTCTCATTAATATGACCTTTTGTTGTCACTTTCCACCACGACAAGCATGACAGAGGACAACGTCATTCACTGGTTTATCCAAAATGTTACAACTGAGTTTGGATGCCCAATTTTCAAGACAATGGTGTTCAGTCATGCATGACAGGAGGGATACCATTAAGCTATCATTAGTAAGAATACAGCTTCTACTTTATAATCATATCTCATGGTTTGGGCATAATAACCCCTTTCCTCAGGGTTTGGTTTTTTTGTGGGACACCCTGTACATGTTTGATTGGGTTGCAACCTTGCAGATAGTTAGGAAGGGAAGGTTTATAAATGGAAATTGATCTCAGGTCATGACAATACAATCAGCAAACGAGTCACATGACATTTAAGTTTGATCCTTTAAGTACTATCCAAAAATTGACTTGATGTGATGATGTCACTATTTAAAATTCCATATCTCATGAAGTACATGTCCAATTGGGTTGAACCCTCGCTGATATCTTGGGAAGGAAGTGTTTTAGGCAAATATTGACCTAATGTGATAATGACGTCATCAGGAGATAAGTCATGTGACATTGAAGGTGCACTATTTAACTCTATATTTCCTGAAGAATATATCCAAATGGGTTCAAACCTTGCTGATACCTTAGAAAGGAAGTGATTTAGACGGTTATTGATCTCATTTGATGTTGACGTCACCAGGTGACAAGACTTGTGACCTTAAAATTCATCCAATTGAAACTTTGCAGATTACAAGAAAAGGAAGTGTTGTAGTCGAAGATTTACCTGATGTAAAGATGACATCAAATCAGGAGTCAAATTATATTTTATTCAAAACAAGTTATTTCCTATAGTGCATGCCTGATTGAAACCTTGGACCCAAATAGTCATGATGAAATAATTACGCTATCAGGTTTGTGCAGTAGATTGCTTGTTCAAATTAACAAAAGAATGCGAAAAAGCCCGCTGTTCTGTTGGCAAACAGACAGATGAGCTCTAGTTAGCTGTTTCAACAACAGCCGGAACAGCTTTTGTTTTCGTCAGAATTGTTACATATTTTTTTGGGGGGGGCTTTTTCGCAAGTTGCGAAAAGGTCATTCTTTTTGTTCCGTTTTTTTTTCCTTCTTTCTTTTTCTCCTGCTCAAAAGCCTGTTTGTTTTGTACACGTTTTTTCTACCGGTGACTTTAGTGCTTTTGCAACTTTGGATTATCATCAAACTTATACCAATGACGAACCCTTATGCATAGATGGTCCTAGAAACATCAACTAATTTATTATTGATTTTTCAATATTTATTTCAACCCATTGATATTGTACACGTTTTTGAGGTACTATTTTGGTACCTTAGCAATCGTTGATCTTATTCAAAGTTACAGCAAGCACTAACTATGAAATGAAGATAATACTTAAATAGTTACGTCATGATGATGTCATCACATGACATATTATTAAATTTTGAATATTTAAATATTCCGTTAAATTTACAAAAATGCATATAAAATCAACCGCGGCCTCCCGCAACATTTTGTTTGCAGCAAGTGGCAGGATAAAATGTGGTCTTGAATTCATCTTGTGAGGGTCAAATCAAATGACCCTTCCTTCCGGTCGAAACCGGAAGTGGTCGTATTGTTTAGGAAATTTGACCTCATGGGATAATGACGTCATCAGCAGACAAGTCACATTACATTAAGGGTGCACTATTTAAGGCCCTGTATCTCCTAAAGTAGATGTCAGATCGGGTTCAAATCTTGTAGATATCTTGAAAAGGGATTGCTTTAGAGGAATATTGACCTCATGTAATGATGACGTCATCAGGAAACAAGTCACATGACATTAAAAGCCCTATGTCTCTTGAAGTACATGTTCTTTCAGGTTGAACCCTTGCAGATTTTTTAAAAAAGTGGTGTTATATACGAAAAATGATGTACAAAAGAATGCAAAAAACCCCTCTGTTCCGTTGGCAAACAGACAGATGACCTCTCGTTTTGTTTTTGTTTTTTTTGCAATTTTGCAAAAAAAAAGCATTCTTTTTGTTGTGTGTTTTTTTCTTCCTCTTCTAACCAAAAGCCCATTTTTTTGTGCACGTTTCTTCCACCATCAACTTTGGTCCGTTTGCAACCTTGGATCTTCATCAAACTTATATCATTGAAGGATCTTAGTTCAAAGATGTGCATAGAACAATGATGTCATGATGACATCATCATGTGATTTAGTATTGATTCTTCAATATTTATTTCAGCCCATTGACTTTGTACACGTTTTTGAGGCATCATTTTGGTTAATACTCAGCTATCTTCGATTGTCATCAAAGTTACACCAAGGAAAGACCTTGGGGCAGAGATGATACTAAAATAATTACATCATGATGAGGTCATCAAGTGATTTATTATTAAATTTCAAATATCTAAATATTTCGTTAAAATTTTAAAATCCATATAAAATCAACCGTAGCTTCCCACAACATTTTTTGCGCAAGGTGCCAGAGTATACATTGGGGCTTCAATTCATCTTGTGTGGGTCAAATCATGTGACCCTTCCTTCCGGTTGAAACCGGAAGTAAGCTTATTGTTTAAAAGTGGTAATAGGTAATAGGTAATTAGTCTGTCTGTGTTAGTGCTGGGTTGATACCTTGCTTATATCTTAGAAAGGAAGTGCTTTAGGCAAATATTGAGCTCTTTTAGTGATGACGTCATCAAACAATAAGTCACATGACATTAAAGGGGCACTATTTAAAATGCTGGATCTCCTGAAATATATGTCCAATTGCGCTCAAACCCTGCAGATATATAAAAACAGAGGTGATTGAGACGAATATTATCCTAATGTGATGATGACGTCATCAGGTGAGAACTCATGTGACATTAAAGGGGCATGATTTAATATGCTATATCTCCTGAAGTATATGTCCAATTGGGTTCAAACCTTACAGATATCTTGAAAAGGAACTGATTCAGATGAACATTTACCTCATGTGAAGATGACCTCATTAAGTGCAACCTTTAAAGTACTATATCTCCTGAAGTACACGTCCAATGGGGTTGAAACTTGGCAGGTGTTTTGAAAGGGAAGTATTATAGACGAAATCAGATAATCATGTCACGTGACATTAAGGGGGCACTCTCCCAGGGGCTATGTCTCTTGAAGTGCATGTATGACTGGGTTCCAAACTTGAACCTTTCTGGGCATGATCAAATCATTTAACCGAAAGGTTTATGCTATAGCTTAAATGGTCAAATTTCAAAAGGCAAAAAAGCCATCGGTTCTGTTGGCAACAGACAGATAAGCTCTAGTTCTTCTGATGACCCAAATCCCCTTTGTTTTGTGCACGTTTCTTCCATTCCCCACTTTAGTCCCTTAGCAACCTTGGATCGTTATCAAACTTACATCAATGAAGGAACCTTGTCTAAAGATGTTCATACAACAAAGATGTCATGATGACGTCATCAAGTGATTTATTATTGATTTTTTTCTATTTATTTCAGCCCATTGACTTTGTTCACGTTTTCATGACAATACTTTGGTAATTTGGTGATCTTCAATTGTAACCAAAGTTGCAGCCAACAAAGACCCTGATGAAAAGATGCGTTTAAGTTAAGCGCAAATGACGTGACATGAACTTAAAGGAGCAGTGTTTCTGCTAGCGAGTGTACATCCCTTTGACTTTGCACACAGATTTCAAGGAATGATATTAGTCACTAAATGAAGTTTGATCTTTATGTCAGTTGCATCAAGGATTGACCCAAGCTAACACATGATGTGGGTAGTTTAGTTTATTTATTATTAATTTTGAATAATTAATATTTACCCATAGACTTTGCACACGCTTTTTCCTCCATAGACTTTGCACATAGATTTTAAGGTTTAGTTTTCCAACTTAGCAATATTATATACGCATGGAACTAACACTGAAGGAAGACTGTGAAGCAAAGACGGGTCTCAGAACTAGTTCAATGTTGTAACGATATATCATGTGACATGTCACATGACATTAAAGGTGTAATCTTTAAAGTACTATAACGTCTAAAGTACATGTCTGATTGTGTTGAAACTTTGATATAACTTTAACCACTACCAGCCAGGGACTCCGAAATTGGAGCCATATGGTTTATATGTGTGGCCGGGGTCTCCGAACTCGGAAAAAGGAAACAGGGCCATGTAACAAAAGACCGTGCTCCGAACAAAAGATCAGGCTGCTGGGCATTACGGGCATTTTTCACTCTCAAAAGTGGTGATAATCCAGCGTTATTTTGAAACTGTATACCAGGGTTTGGGGCATTGAAAGCAAGCGGATTACCACCGGGGACAAAAGCGCTCGACCACCGCAGCAGTGAGCCACACAGCACCGCTGCACGCTAATCTGGCCCCTATTGAAAAGAGGTCAGCTATGCACGGAGCCAGGTTCGTGAATAAAAGACAGTTGT
>NW_019091720.1:0-44375 GCF_001949145.1 Acanthaster planci | reverse complement strand
AACCCAGAGAACGCAGCCAAATGGGCATCAAATCCTGTTGATGTGAGATGAAAGCATTTGTAGCACTAATTCTGGCCATGGGAATAAACCGAATGCCCCAATACCGCATGTTCTGGTCAACCCTGGAACTTCTCCGCAACACATTCTACTCATCAATAATGTCACGTAACCGCTTCTCACTCCTTCTTTGGTACCTTCATTTATCCAATAATGAAGCCCCCCGTCCCCAAGATGCAAACCTGTCCAAACTCAGGAAACTTCAGCCGTTTTTGGACTTGGTCATTCAACGATTTTCTTCTGTGTACAAACCTCATCAGAATCTTTCCCCGGATGAAAGTATGCTAAAATTCAAAGGAAGACTCGGCTTTGTGCAATACATGCCGAAAAAGCCTGTCAAGTGGGGTAGGAAGGCATTTTCACTCAACGAATCTGCTACTGGATACACCTGCAAATGGAAGCTCTACACAGGACGTGAGGATCGCCCAGCACCAGCTGGCGCAAATCAGCCCGTCAACCCTCACATGGAACACCCCCCTACCTTAAATGTCAATGGATGTGTCATTCTTGACTTGGTGGAAGGATTTGAACACAAGGGTCACAACTTATTTTGTGACAACTATTACACAAGTCCATCACTGTATGCGAAACTCACGGAGCTTGGATTTGGATGCTGTGGTACAGTGAGGTACAACACACAAGGAAAGCCACAAGCAGCCAATCCGAAGGAGAACAGCATGAAGAAAGGGGACCCACCTGCCTTTTATGTGAAGAATGGGCAACTTTGCATTGTCTGGCATGACAAGAGGCCAGTAACTGTTCTCACAACCATCGGGGATTGCACCCTTACAAACAAACGAGTGCGATCACGCGAAAATGCTGATGGGTTTCAGAAAAGTTGACAAGCCTACAGCCATCGAGGACTACAACAAAAACATGGGAGGGACTGATCTTGCTGATCAATTCTTCCAATACTACAATCACAGCCATCATAGCGTGAAATGGTGGAAACGTGTGTTTTTCCACATGCTGGAGGTATGCCTTGCCAACGCCTCCATCGTGTACAACAGCTTGCCAGACAATGCATCTCTGACCACAATAAAGTTTTGGCAAGCTGTGATCGAGGGCCTGCTTCTGGGATGGGAACGCAACCAGACTCGTCAGGGACGAAGAGCTTCACGTGCTGATCTTCCTTCAAGAATGACAGAAAGAGGGCACTTTCCCTCCAAAACGGACAATGGCCGAAAACCAGACTGTGTCATTTGTAGTGACAGATCCAAGCAGGGGGGACAAAAACAGACATCCATATGTTGTCGCAAGTGTGACAAGGCAATGTGTGCAGTTCCGTGTTTTGAAAGATACCACTCATACGTGAACTACAAAGATGACAGGTTGGATGGGTAGGATCCTGTAGAACGCATGCAGAAATAATTCTGCTTTCGGTCTCAATCATTCCCGTTACTTCATATTGAGCAGTAGTTCGCATCAGTTCATGCAAATTTCAAAATTTGACTTCTGAAATGTAACTAGTAAGGACTTTGTAAGTTCACAACTGAAATCAACATCATCAATAGGCCTATACATGCACATCTTTTTCATGCATGTACAGTACATGTAGTTTTTGTGTGAATGAGCATGGTTCAAAACATGGAACTGTCTGTAGAAGGATAGACCGATCGCTTGACCAATGTTTACATGTCGTCACATCACGCAATAGTGGGTATCAAAATATCAACAAACATGGCGTCAACCAACTGCTGTTGTAAACTTACATGATATTGTTGCACTATTACATGACTATTGTTTGTTCAATCAAGACTCCACTGCATCAATTCAACTGAGATGCTATGAAATACCAAGGTCACTTGACAACATGTAAACATTACTCACAAATTTGTTCATACATGTGCCAATTTTGTGACTTTCTTTGTTGCAAGGTTTTTATTGGCCTTGTCAGAATCTTTCGTCATAATGGAGACAGTGGGGAGGGCACTCTTGAGTTTGAATATAACATTTTCCAGTCATATCAAACAAAAATACTGTTGGGGACACACATTTTATATTTTTGCTGAAAGCATTGTAATCAGTTTTGATGTGTAAGACTTGCTAGTTGGAAGAAACTTCATCAATAAGAATGAGTGAAAAAGTCCTGAAATTTAGAGATTCCCAATAAACTTGGAAGGAGTTCCTTTGTGTGACAGATAATTGAAATATTTTTGCACGAGATAATATTGTCCTTTACCACATGTAAGGATTTGCACAATGGGTTGCATTTCATGAACATCAAGAAATTTCTTTTTGTATTTTGTCCACAAACATTGTGTCATGATTTTGTCTTTCCATTTTTAGTTATGTGTAGTTTATTATGTGATTGTATATAATGTAAATGAGTTACATTCTGTTGTAAAACATCAACAGAATTTTCCAACCACCGCCATTGTCTTGTCTATGTACAGTACGTTTACCGGTCCATTTACATGTACAACACAATTTTCTGCTTCCACATGCACATGATGCACAGTATAAGGCACTGTACATTTACACGCACACTTGTGCATTTGAGGTTATTACATGAAACATGCTGAAAATTGAAGACTCCTCAAAACGTTTCTTGGTGTAACTTGCTCATTCTCTCTTCAAATCATGCCATTTTTGTATGAAATAAAAGCTTATTTCACTGGCAACATACGCCTCACACAAATCTCCTTTGTTCAATGAAGATTTTATGGTGAAAACAGGGTTGGAAGATGACTACCACGTAAATGAAAAACGTACAATTACAAACTCAAAGATGTTTCTGCCTCAAAATTACAGAAATTCTCATGCAAAATACCTGTTGTGTGGCAATATATACCAAATTTAGAACCCACAAGAAAGGTAATTTTATAAGGATTAACTTGCATGCACAACTTTTTTGGGTAAAATGAAGTCTTCACGAAGAAAAATGAGCTTGAAAAACGAGGAATTGGATGCCCCCATTCCGTGAAAAACAATTCGGTACTGAAGTGCACACACCCTGCACACAATGCGGTCACCAACCACTTCCTGTGTCAACACAATGTGGTACTGATAGAGTTAACAGGCTTTGACTAATTGAGATTTTACTATATTTTGCAATGAATGGGTTTGATGATACAGTTTGGGAGAAAAAATTCCAAAAGGAAGCAAACAAGCACTCAATGGCACATTTTAACACCTATGGACCAGCAAGAAAAACTTTAACATTTAAGGACGGACGGCCAGCCAGACAGACGGCCAGCCAGACAGACGGACGGACAGAAGATGGAAATCGGTATTACATACATGTAGGCTCGCATTGCTTCGCAACTTGCCAAAAACCAAAATCATTCTCCATAATTTGGAGCAACAACGTATGATCAACTGTATCAAATGCGTCACCAAGGTCAAGTAAAACCATCATTGCTACCTGTTTGTCATCCATATTTTGAAACACATCCAAAGTAATTCTACAAAGCATGGTTTCTGTACTGAGAAACTGCCTAAGCTGATTGATTTGTTGGGAAGAGATTATTTTAGTGCATATGAGCAGTGATTTGATCTGCAGCTATACATTCCACTAATTTTGAAACGAAGCACAAATTACTGATTAATCTGAAATTTGACAAGTCAGCACCAGCCCAACGTTTCTTAATCAAAGGAATAACCACTCCATTTTTTTCAAATACACCATTTCTGAAGGAACGATTAACCATAGATGTAATAATAGGAAGTAAAATGTCTATACATACATGTATATGATTGTGTTTTCACTCCGATAAGCGCGACATTTTTACCTAACAATGTAGTTACAAAACAGTGATCTGACATAAAATGGCCCTCTACAGGTGGAGAGAGGCAGAGTTTATCGTCGTCACGTGTAATAAACAAATCGGGAGTATGACCAGATTCATGACTTGGAACATGCACGTGTTGGATCAGATTTCTCGAAAAACAAATATCATTAAACTTCATAGCTACTGGATTTTCTACATCATTGACAAGGATATTAAACTCACAACTGAGTACTGGCAAATGACAGTCTAAAACAACATCCAAGTAATTTTCAAATTCCTCAAAAAATGTATTAACCACTACCAGCTGAGGACTCCGAAATCGGAGCCGTATGGTTTATATGCGTGGCCAGGGTCTCCGAACTCGGACAAAGGAAACAGGGCCCTGTATAAAAAGACCATACTCCGAACAAAAGACCAGGCTGCTGGGCATTACTGGCATTTTTCACTCTAAAAAGTGGTGATAATCCAGCGTTATTTTGAAACTGTATACCAGGGTTTGGGGCATTGAGAGCAAGCGGATTACCACCGCGGACAAAAGTGCTCCACCACCGCAGCGATGAGCCACACAGCACCGCTGCACGCTAATCTGGCCCCTATTGAAAAGAGGTCAGCAGTGCACTACGCCAGGTTCTTGAACAAAAGACAGTTGTATAACACCGCACAATCTGGGCTCTGTTTACAAGGCTGCTGGACTGGCTGAAATATTCGGGCGTCAATGAAGGTTACCTGTCAACTTAGAGTAGTGCCTAAAGATTACTTCATGCAGCTATAAACGACCGTTAAATGGAATGATGAATTGTTGAAGGATTTTGAAAACGGAAAAAATGGTAGTCATGCCGGCCCAGCATCATCAACATTGAAAAATGCCCCGGCATGAAGTGGTTAATAGGAATTGGATGTAGAGTGTATGGTTGAATAAGGACATTTGTACACAGCTATAAACTTCACTTGATTGCCTCTAAAACCAACTGTCCATTCAACAAACTCAAAAAATGCTGTCTCCCCAAAGTTGGTTTTATTCACCTTAAACAGGTCACTGCAAAAAACACCACTAATGCCCCCAACTGATCTATTTTGTCTGGGCCGATTGTTAATGGAATTACCAGGTGGAAGACAATGATCAAACTGCAAACTCATTTTCTTTCCGCCAAGTTTCGGTTAGAATACAAAAATCAATATTCTCATCAATGATATAATCGCAAAAGTTTTCACGCTTGTTTCTGATGGACCAAGTGTTTACTAAGGCCCATTTGAATGCAGGAACCAAGCTGCGAGCCTCAAGATATGGATAACGTACAGGTAAGTTAGAAATTCTCCGACCCTTGTCAGTCAGTATTGTTGAGTGATCAACCGTCTTGTAAACGTCTGGAATATCAGACACCCTGTGATATTGGAGGGAGGTCACATCCAGGATACGTCTGTCTGCTTCTCCGTCATCCTCACCTTGCTTGGCAATTCCAAGAGACTTCATGAGGCTCTTATCAATTGTAGATAAAAAAGATGTCCCTCGAAGTGCAAGTAGTTCAGCTCTTGTGTAACTCAGACAGGCTGCTGGAGAACCAGTATGAATTTGATTGTCATTCTGCTGCCATGGTGCTATTTCTGTAAGTGGGTGGGGATACTGTGATGACCTCAGGTATGTCACAGCCGATGACTGCCTAGCAATGCTGTAACGGTGAATATCGCTATGTGTGTTGTGAAGCACTAGTACGGGATTTTTAGCGATGTCAATGAAGATTGTTATATCCACCGAGGGATTACCGTAAGGAATGAGTAAACATGAATAACAATGTTTAGTCCACCTATATAGCACCTTGTGTGATCGTGGTGAATGAAGACTTGTGGAACGCAAAATAATGAAAGGCCTGTGCAGACTGAGCTTGTACGTTTTCAGATGAAAGTTGGCATGATGGTGAACAGATATTGCAATATCCTGGCCTCGGGTAGAATTTGCTACGGTTAGCAACACCAGTAATTGTACGACGAGTAGGCCTACTTGAAGTAGGTGGATACCTCTGGAAAAATTCTGAGCCATCCAGATAAAACAACTCCCTCCACGTTTTGGCAATTTGCAGCCAAACAATGCACATGAGGTTCCAAAATCTGGTCACTCCAATCCTCTCAGAAGATTAAAGCAAGAAAACAGTACCTTGTCCTTGGTTTGATGAGACAGCTATCAAATACTACATACGCAGAGTAACAATACAGGAAGACAGGTTTGAACATAAGACACAAAAGTGCAAATGATAAAGAGTGCGGCTAAGGGAAAGCCTTTCATAGCCTAAGACAGAGAAATACTGCAGGGCTCCAGAAGAGTGCAATATGAGACTGATGATGCGACATGGTGGTAATGTGGACGGCTGACACATCCAGCTCAGTTCATGAACTGCACTGACATCCCCTGAGGTAGCATGATAACTTCCAGCATACTACTTGCATGACACTGGACAAGGGGATGCCCTTAAAGAGTATACTGATATGCTCCACATACTGTTCCCCTACATGATGTGCAGGTACATGTAGATTGTAGCGTATGGGTTATTTCTATTCCACACACCACACACTGAGCCCACAGCGAGCGCGCAATGACCATCTAGATTACACGCATTTGTACACAGTGTATTGCTTTCCAAGCAAGACCCAGTTGTACTATGCTACGACATGCCCTGGAACTGCAACTCCGAAGTGCATTCCAACTCATTTTCCCTGAAGTCTTTCTTGGAGTCCATCCTACTTTCAGTTACACACATGAACAGTACATTCGGCCCACACAGACCCCCAATTCATGCTGTATGTGTCCTGCCAAACCACACACTGAAAACATGTGTCCGGTCACGGCACAGCGAGGTCCATTACCTCCACCAACCCTCAGTTTTACCCCGTAAGAACTATGCGTAGATTTCCTATCCATCCAGAGACTAAGTGTTGTACACAACCCAATGTACCGAGAAAGGCTCACCCTTTCCATCGTTGACCACATCCCCCGTAGCTCACTCACGAACAGCCTTTCACCCTCCCGCTCCCAAACTTTTCAGACTTTATCCCTCTCCAGAAACTAAGTCAGTGAAGAACAAGTGTGCACAAAATCCCCATAGACTTTTCTTCCATAGGCTTTCTACGTGTATGAATAATTCATCATCACCCAAATCCAGTGCTCCCATGGGCCAAGACACAGCCCCAAAAGTCTATATACCAGCTCAAGCAGTCAGCATCGATCATTCCCGAGCAGGCAGCTTTGGAGCAACAACTCCATGACTATTCGTGAGTGTATAGCTCTGATATGAAAAACCTTTTCTATCACTCCTGAATAAATAGCTTGGATTTGGACGCGCAGTACTTTGATTATTGTTCCAATGATAATACAGTAATATCCAGCCTTACTAGCAGCAGTTGCTCATTGTACATACGGAGACGATGAAAATAATTCTTCGGAATAGAACAATAGTATGTGTATTGGTCAATCCAATGATTCATTTCTTTTTGATCATGATCAATACTCTTATAAGTACTCTTATAAAACAAGGGTTTGAGATAAAGATACATACAGGCAATTTACAGGCAAATCAGGAGGAAATCAGTGAATCGAGTAGACAGACTAACTGCTAAAATACAGTCAAAGTAATCATCTCTGAACTCTCCAAATCTAGAACATGGAATGCAGCAAAGGCAACACTGGTCCTTCAGCAAATTGGGAAAGACTTTCAATGGAACTTATAGGACGTTCCAAACATCAGAGCAACTTGCTAATAAAAAAAAGTCTTTAGAAAGCTAAAAACTAATACAGTATCTTCTCAATAAAAATTACCCAAGCCTGGTCAATCAAGAGCCACCTTCCATGATGTGCATGAGAATGGACGGGAAACTTCTCAGTCAGTTTAGTAGTAATGCTTGGGTACACCAACAAAGTGATGGTTTCTGAACCAATGCTGTGGTGTGAATGGCTAAATGGATAAAAGGTCAGTGTAATGCTAAGATAAACAATGCTTAACTGTCAAGCGAGGGCGCTGCTGCAGGGCTGAATGCAAATGACCTGTCACACAACCAAAAGGTAATATTTCTGTGAACTTTGGCCCCCCATACAAGTTTTAGACAAATACACGTACATGTACGAGTGGTCCACTGTATCACAAAGGTTGATGGTAACAAGGTACACTGTTAAATGAAAAGCCTGACAATATACGGCCAATTCCATAAACAGAGTGCCACCAAGAGGTTGCTGCAAATGGTCCATATCTCAAGTTGATGGTCAACAAAACTATGTACATGTACATAGCCAACTCTCAGCAATTTAAGTGCATATCGACTAATAGCTTCAGGATTTTTTGAAAGAACAGGGCATTCCATGCAGTGGAATGGAGAGAAAGGATCTTGTACAGTTGGCAGAAAAGGCATCAGAGAGGCACAAGATTGTAGGATGTAGTTATCATAAAGAGGCGTTGAGAGCACACTAGAGAGTTTCGACAAGTGACACAACTGTGTTGTATTTAAATGATTGTGATGTCTCAGGCACAGATTTGAGAGAGATGGCATTAGTGTCTATCGGAGACGTCTTTACCTATCTCGTCAAAAATTGTGCACAGGCACTTTAGCAGTCATCAAAGTACAATATGCAAATTCCTTTGTGCTTGATTCAATTCGCTAAATCTTTCGATCAACTGCAGTACGCCCTCATGTCCCATGACGCATAGCGGAATTTGTGACTTTCTGATCAAACCGTAACATATTGTAATAAACGTACATTCTATATTTCTGAGTTTATGTGTATATTTTCTTGTTTTGGTGGTATAGTTTCTCTTTTCGTTTGTGTGCATTTTATAGATCGTTGACTCTACGCTGTTACTACCAAGCAATACATAGGGCCAATAGGGCGACCCTGGGATTGTTGGGGTTCGCGAGGAAGTGCGAGCGTTCCGAATTTTGCGACCCCACATTCCCCCATAGACCAACAGAAATCGGTCTGCGGAGGATCGAGTGGCTTCTTGCTAAACTTGTGATCCCGCGGCTAATCCCTGCTGGCAATACCATCTTTGGTTCAGTTCAGGGTTGGCCCACGCCATGCTTCAGGGCCTGAGCTACAGTGCGTGCGATATCCGTATTCTCAGTTCCCCAACTTAACACAGAAGCATCGCAGTCAATGATAGTGCAAAGTGGTGCTGCACTCGCGGTTGAGATTCCCCCGCTTGCTGGGCCTGGGCACAATACTTCTGTGTCCCGGTCCTGAAGCATTTTGAATGGGTGACATGGGTCGACAACAAGCTACTATGGGCAACACCCGACATTGGCATGGCTCAGAAGTTTATGCACCGGAGCGGCCCTACAACGCCAACATTGGCTACATCGGGCGCAACACCCCTGGTGCCATTGTCTTCAGACACCCTTTCAATCGGGGCACCTGGCCCGACACCCTACGGGGCAACACAACACTGCCCCTCGGTGCGCTACCTGCAGAGACAATACCGGGCCTTGCGGGCTCATCACCACCCGCGACAGTGACAACAGAGCCCACCGGCCTCCTATGCCGTCTGGGTGTTCGATCTCCGTATGTCACCCCGTCTTCCGGCTTCCTCCTGGGCCTTTCTGAGAAGACTTCTTCTACCCCTGCAGTTCACCAGCCCCATCCTGCTGTATCTTTACTGCAGCATGGGCAGGCCTCTGACGCTCCAACTCACCAGGAGTCAACCGCTGGCTCTATAACCAGTTCACCCGTACGCAAGAAATGCAAAAATTCTTCCTCCTCTTCTACGGGGTCTAAGTGGAAAAAGTCTCACTTCTCGCAGAAGGAGGATACGTCGGCCGACATCATGTCAGCGGTCTGCATGTTCTCGGAGAAGCTCATTTCTACAGCCAGCTGTCTAGAGCCCACTGCTCCCGCGGCGAATGCCCCAGATCCGGACCCTTTGCTGGCGCAACATGGATCTGCATCCGCACCCGGATCCAGATCCACATCCAGATCCACATCCGCACCTGCGTTCATTGGCGATCCAATCTTCATATGATGGTTTCACCCCTTTGACTTATCCAGGTTCCGGCGCAGACTACAACTCACGTCCGGCCCCTGGCCACCCTACTAGACATGATGATATACCTCCTTCCTCAACTGCGGATGGAGCAGAATACGTCCTCTGAAAATGAGGATATCTCCTCTGCAGCCAACCTTAACCCTCCATCTTGTTCAGACGGATATGATCCACATATTAAGCTTGCCTTCCAATCAGTCTACAGCTGAGGCCTCTTCACATGCTTCCTTCAAGCGCCATCCTGCTAGGTTGGAGGCATCAATGCCGATTTTTCCCAAACTTCCACTTGACCGCTCATGCTTTGAGATGTTTAACCACTTCATGCCAGGACATTTTTCAATCAATGATGATGATGGGCCGGCTGACTGTCATTTTTTCCGTTTTCAAAATCCTTCAAAAATTCATCATTTCATTTAACGGTCGTCTATAGCCGCTCTAAGTGATCNTGTTGTACAACTGTCTTTTGTTTACGAACCTGGCTTAGTGCACTGCTGACCTCTTTTCAATAGGGGCCAGATTAGCGTGCAGCAGTGCTGTGTGGCTCATCGCTGCGGTGGTGGAGAGCTTTTGTCCCCGGTGGTAATCCGCTCGCTTTCAATGCCCCAAACCCTGTTATATGGTTTCAAAACAAGGCTGGATTATCACCACTTTCGAGAGTGAAAAATGTCAGTAATGCCCAGCAGCCTGGTCTTTTGTTTGGAGTACGTTTTTTTGTTACAGGGCCCTGTTTCCTTTGTCCGAGTTCAGAGACCCTGGCCACCCATATAAACCATACGTCTCCAATCCCGGAGTCCCTGGCAGGAAGTGGTTAAAGTTCTCATCAGTGCTAAACAATGGTGTCCATAACCACCCAGGGCCTCGAATTATTTCCAGTTTGCCAGGGAGGACTTTGATAATTTCCTCTCTGTCCCCGAGATTCCAATGGAAGCTAAAGATAAACTTTCTTCTGACGCTCACAAACCTACAGGAAAGTCTCCATTTAAAGACAAGGACAACGAACGCTCTTCAAATCAATTGGGAAGGGATGTCGGCCTACGCCTTCCCTCTAATATCCCTAATACCAGCAGTTCTCTCCAAGATCGAAAGGGAACGCTGCCACATCCTTCTCATCGCCCCCTTTTGGCCACGCCAGCCATGGTTCCCTCGTTTGACAAGACTTCTCAGCCAGGTACCAGTGATACTTCCTGACAGACTGGATCTGCTACATCAGCCGAAGTCGGGCGTGCTTCACCCTCATCCGACGTCACTACACCTGACCTGTTGGCTATTGTCAAACAGTCCTTCAGATCAGCAGGACTTTATGATGAAGCTGCCGAAATGGCCTCGAAGAGTCGACGCCAGTCTACACGCAACATCTATGACTCCAGATTACGACATTTTACTTTGTGGTGTTCAGAGGGAGGTTTGTCTCCGACCAAAGTTTCTGTGACCTCTGTAGCTGACTTCTTCATGCACCTGTTCAAATCAGATCTCCAGGTTTCAACTATCCGTAACTAACGGTCAGCCATTGCGGCTATACATGATGGCTTTCCAGATGGTTCGACTGTGTCCGACAACACTTCTCTTAAACATCTTCTCCGGGGGATGTTTCTTGAGCATCCCCCAACTGAGAGACTAATTTCTACATGGGACTTGTCAGCTGTCCCCCAACTGCTTGCTGGTCCTCCCTTTGAGCCTCTCAGCGACGCATCGTTGATTAACTTATCGGTGAAACTGGCATTCCTGCTGGCATTTACTACCTCACGGCATGGCAGTGAACTAAAGGCCTTGTCCATCTCAGATGGCCACATCCGATGGGAACCTCACGGTGTTTGTCTCATCCCAACGCTAGGGTTTCTCACCAAGAACCATTCAGTTTCCTTTCATCCTCCTGACATTTTTGAACCAGACATTACCAAACACACTGGAACTCCCGATGACAAACTACGGTGCCCAGTGTGGACTCTTAAATAGCACCTAGCCAAAACCCAAAACTCAGAGATACAACTTTGCAGCTTTTCATCACACAATAAAACCTCACCGAGCTGCGACCAGAGACACTTTAGCCAGATGGGCAGTTTCCGAACTCTGTGGAAAATGAAACGTGACACTTCAGCAGGGATCATGATATCCGAGCAGTTTTTACATCTTGGGCCTACTTCAGGGGTGTACCAATGGAGGAAATATGTAAGGTAACATGCTGGAAGACCCCATCTACCTTCACCACATGCTACCTCACCGATGTTCTACAAAAGGACTCCGCACATGGCAGAGCGGTCCTAACAGCGGCCACATCCATACAGAAAGGTTCCTCATTGAAGCGGCCCACCACTAGAATGAACAACTCCATTATGTGGTGATTCTGCAATAAATTTGGACAATTTCTTATTCCTCTGGCATTCTCATTATGTAGTGCGTCCTCGCCGCACCCCCCTCCAAGGGCTCAGTGCTACTCTGCATATTTAGCGACTGTTTGGGGTAGGTTGAAAGGAGAAGACTCCTCCCCCACAGAAATGTAGGTGAGGTCTGCTATGAATACCTACCCCAAACAGTCGGCTCCCTCCAATCCTTCCCCATTTTTGACTTGGATGGTTTCAATACCGGAAAAGGACGAAAATGGTGGCCATTCCGCTATGCGCCATGGGACATGAGGGCGCACTACGGTCGATCAGAAGATTTAGCGAATTGAATCAGACGCAAAGGAATTTGCATATTTAGCGACTGTTTGGGGTAGGTATTCAATAGCAGACCTCACCCACATTTCTGTGGGGGAGGAATTTTGACAAGAATTGCACATACGTTTTTCACTGACATGATGATATTTAATTTTTTCAGTAAAAAGGCAAAAATGTTTCAATTTTGGAATTTTTTTTACTGATTAGAAATGTTTGCAGGTTTTGCACATATTGAACAGTAAATCCCCCCTCTGTGAGCCTTCCTGTTCCTAGTATTAACCACTACCAGCCGGGGACTCCGAAATCGGAGCCGTATGGTTTATATGTGTGGCCGGGGTCTCCGAACTTGGACAAAGGANCCAGCCTTGTTTTGAAACCGTATGGCAGGGTTTGGGGCATTGAGAGCGAGCGGATTACCACCGGGAACAAAAGCTCTCCACCACCGCAGCGATGAGCCACACAGCAGCGCTTGCACGCTAATCTGGCCCCTATTGAAAAGAGGTCAGCAGTGCACTAAGCCAGGTTCGTGAACAAAAGACAGTTGTATAACACTGCACAATCTGGGCTCTGTTTACAAGGCTGCAGGCCTGGCTGAAATATTCGGGTGTCAATGAAGGTCACCTGTCAACATAGAGTAGTGCCTAAAGATTACTCCATGCGGCTATAAATGACTGTTAAATGGAATGATGAATTTTTGAAGGATTTTGAAAACGGAAAAAATGATAGTCATGCCGGCCCAGCATCATCAACGTTGAAAAATGCCCCGGCACAAAGTACGAATGAATACACAAAATCTGGGTTAGCAAGATTTATGTTTCAGGAATTCTGTCCACTTGTTTTGATTTAAATCAGCTTTTTGGATTCAGTAAGTGTATTTGAAGCAAAGAATTTATAATCGTGATTTAATTTTACTTCATTTAAATTGCCCATTTCAGAGTTTAACCATAGAGAGGAAGGACACAGAAGGACTTAAAACTCTGGCACTTCAAAGTACTTGATGGTAAGACAAACAGCTAAGCCAGTAATATCCTGGCAATATTTTGTGTGTTTTGTTTGCAATAAACTACAACTTATTGCCGTGACCAGGAAAAAGAGAGTGAAAAGTCTCTAGCAGCATTAGATGTACCTTTGCCATCATGAATAAACTTTTTACTTTGATACCCTGTTCCATTATCCATGCATTGTTTGTAATTTTATTTTGTCTCTCCAAAACATCAGTTTTCAAAGTCTTTGGCTGAGACTGGCCAACTACGTGTACATGTTGACCACCATTGGGCAGTTAAGTTCGTAACGAACAAAATACACTATTTCATCACAAGGAGTGCTCGATAGATCTCATGAAATACCTTTTTGTATAAATGCCGTAATAAAAATGATTTAAATAAAACACAATATCTTATAAACAACTTCGCTATTCATTTTAAAAATAACTCTAGAAGAAAGTGTTCGATAAGGGCAATGACTGCACAGGAACACTAAGGGCACACAGCCTAATACAAGCAACTATGCAAGCATTAAATTTAATATTGTTTTCAGATCATACAGAGCACTAACGATTGCATGAACATTCAACTTCCTATACTGCAGAGCACAACGTTTTAAGGATACAGATTACCAGTGAAAAATTGCAGCAATGATCAGAGGGTTCAAAAGGGGCTTATGGTGGTAACAGTGGCATAATCTCTCAAAAAAGGAAAGATTTCCTCCACTATTGACAACTGAAAATTGGCAATTCTAAGCAACTTGGTCTTTTGCTCCGATCGAGTATGGTCTTTTGTTATAAGGCCTAGCTCTTTTGTCCAGTTTTGTGTATAAAGCCCATGTGCCCGAAACCGGGCTCCCGGCAGCATATGGTTTAAGAGTAGGGGTACCACTGCCTTTTGATGTGATTTCATATTAGCAAAGCTGCCACTTGGAGAAGGTTTCTCTGGAACAGTTTTGTCCTAACGCTGGACACTGGGCATTGTCAAGTCATTACTAGCTTAAGTTGTAGCCGTTAATGTATGAGCTGCAGTACTCGATTGACGTGGACTGCTTTCATTTGCCTTGTCTTTCATTTTCTTGGTAATATAAACCTGAAGATCCTTTGCCTTGTCACTGTCAGCCATCCATTTCTGGTAGACGTCACTCACATTTTGTATAGCATTCGATGTCATCATCTTGCATTATTCCCAAAAATACTGTCGGTGGCTAATACTGGACAAATATTCACTTCAAATACATTGCATACTGAGTGACAGCCACACAGTGCTGCATTGCTTCAAAATCTTTGGTGGTTCCAAACTACAATGGAGCTGCTTTTCACACAGACTTGACATTTATTTGTTGCCCTTTACATGTTCAGTATATTGACAGAAGCAGACAATGAGGAGCTCCTCAATGATACAGGGAACTTGGTAGCAGCTCCTTCTGCTGCTAAATGTACCTTTGTGTGTTACAGTAATGACATGTGCAGCCAAAAAAGTCGAGTCAAATGTTTCGTTTTTAAATTCTCTGGAATTGTGAAATACAAATAAATTTTCATAAAATCTAAAACAAGTCTTCAGTAGACATCAGCTTGTCACAGTATGGTTGAAATAGAGATTTTTGTGGATTATAACATGGATATTTTAGGTGCCTGAAGAAGTTTTTAAAGTGATCCGGAACTGATTAAACCACTAGAAGTGTCATTGTCACTTACGTCGATCCTGAAAGTCCAATTTAAAGGTTAAAATTTCAAAAATACTTTTGTTGTATCTCCTGCTTACAAGGTTGACTACTGACCACCTTTTACTAGTACCTGAGGACTACATACATTTGAGCTGCAATCAGACTGAAAACTATTTGCAATCTGGAACCGGAAAAATGACTATAATTAAGGCTGATTAATAGCTGATGCAAAACAGTTACCTTGATAATGCTGCATCTAACACTTAATTTCTGCAGTGTATGAATAGTCTGTTGCCAGACAAGAGTAAATGTGTAATACTTGGAGTTTGACCGACAAACTGCACATGAATGCCATCTGTGCTATATTTTCTCAACCAATGTTGCATACCGTACAACTTCCAATGACTTGTATTTCTTTTTTTCGAAACAAATGTACACAAAATTATTCTGACAACAATAATAATAAAAAACCTCCAGACACAATACAAGTTTTATGTCCAAAATATACATGTAAATCATCCATGTCACATCAAAACACTTTGTAAGGCATACATGCATGCTGTACAATGTGTCACAGGATGTTGTCATCAGCCCAACACACACAATATTTGACCTCGTGTGTTTCAGATTTTGGCCCAATTTGCTTTGGAAAGAAAATGCTTCATTCCCACGGTGCTTGCTTTTTGTCAATTATCTATCTATGCTTATCCATCTCAAGAACCCTATGTGTCAAAATGTGTTTTGAAGGCCTTTTGAATTCCTCTTTAAATGCTGGCAATACAAGTACTTAATTGGGATTACATAACCCAATCACAAGAGGATATAAGGAGTACTGAGTATTATATAGCTGAAAAGCTGAATGGCTGTTCCCTTATTAATTTGGAATATTCAGTTTTGTTGTCATCAGCCATGGAACATAGTATCGCTGAAGCAAAGACCTCAGTTTGAAACAACCAATTTTCTCTCAAACCCCATTTTCCAGTATAGACATTTCCGATACCATAGTTTTCTATTTCTTTCAGATAGGTTTGCAGCAATATGCATGTAAATTCAAATTCAAGCCCATATCTCAGGATAGCTTTTGTGATTTTGGAAATCCAAAATGCTATGTTTGAAGCACATCACAAATGTTGAAACTTAAGCACTTGCTGCCCGGTGGATTTTTCAAGATTTTCCGTTTTCAAAATTCTTCAAAAATTCATCATTTCATGTAATGGCCGTTTATACCAAAATGAAGGACTCTTTGGGCACTACTCTAAAGCTAACAGGTAAAATTCATTGACTCCTGAATATCTCAGTCAGGCCTGCAGCCTTGGAAAAAGAGCCCAGATTGTGCAGTGTTACGTAAGATTCTTTTGTTCCTGAAACCGGCACAGTGCACTGCTGACCTCATCACTGCGGTGGTGGAGAGCTTTTGTCCCCAGTGGTAATCCGCTCGCTCTATATGCCCCAAACCGCGGTATACTGTTTCAAAACATAGCTGGATTATCTCCACTATTGAGAGCAAAAAGATGTCAGTAATGCCCAGCAACTGAGTCTTTTGTGCTGAGCACGGTCTTTTGTTATAAGGCCCAACTCTTTTGTCCCAGTTCCAGGCTCCCCGGCTCTGCATATGAAGCCTACGTACCCTAAAATGGGTTGCCCAGCAGGGAGTGGTTAAACTCAGATGAACTGCAATATAGGGTCTAATCAAAAGATGCTATAGTACCACATAACTACACAGCTTCCTTGAGATTGGCCATCATTACCATAGGCAAGCATTTGTGTATGTTGTACTCTGAAAATTTGACAGTGGGGCAGACTTTCAGACAAACTAATCATACATTCATATCAAATGGCACTATGGTCATTACTTGTATCGTGTATAGTAGTTGTTCATCATTTCAATCCAGTACTGGGTGCTGGCTCCACAATTTCTTATACGTTTTGCTGTTTGTAAAGCTTTAAAGGCTTGTTTATGATAAACATGTAAATACCATGCTTGAAGGCACTGTCTTTGCCCATGATACTTTTGGTTGTACATGGGGTTAACGAGGGTTAGAATTTAGTACCATACACTGCATGTACATGTATATACATGAACCAATAAAAAATATTACAATTTGCAGGAGCCATTTGCCCTGTTAAAGAACTAAACAATTTTCAAGCTAAACAAGCATTTATACAGACTTAGGGGAAGCTGTTTACATGAGCATACTTTTTCCAGGAATGTATTTTCATATACGTATGTGTGCAAATGTAAATAAAAAAGCTTCAAGTAGAACAGTCATCTCAAAATACGAAGTGCAAATTTATACATGATGTTTCCACATCTACATGTACTGAAAAGCTTTCTACACACAAACCTGTCCAGATTCTTGTCAGAAGTGGCCTTTTGAGGCTCTGCAGATCCACCAGTAGCACCATGTGATGAAGCTCTGTTTATAGCTGCAGAACTATTAAGAACAAAGGAGACCTTAGTAAATACATGTACTTTGGCTTTTCCTTCTAAATCATTAAGCAAAAGTGTCCTCTGGTCAAATGGATGTAGAGTTCTGTAAAATATTCTAAGACCACTATCATTTTTGTCCTTTGATGCCACTCAGAGCATATCAGTGACTCTGATATGAGCTCAGTTCCTCATATTCCCATCATTTACTATGAATGCAATGATAAAAAGGTAAAGTAACGTCAATTCATATTTTAACTTCCTAATATATCAAGCATTTTTCCGACTTAGAACAAAAAATCTCACTTTAATTCTTTAATCGAAGAACCAAAAACTAATTGCTGTTAATTCTGAATACCAAAATTAACAGTGTTGGGACATGTAATAGTCTCTGTCAAATATCAGTATTTGGTGGTATGGTCTTTGCTCTTGATGACAGCAATGATGGGCCTTGGCATGCTCTCCGCTGGCCTCATAACATTCTTTTGGTGGTGGTCATTGCTGCCCACTCCTGACGCAAATCTTCAAACAGCTCTGCTCTGTTGGATGGCTTGTGGTCTTGCATTTTTTGTTTTATACATTCCACAATTTTTCAATAGGATTTAAGTCCAGTAACTGAGCAGGCCAGGTCATGATCTGGATGTTATGGTCTGTCATCTGTTGTCTTAACTGATTTTGCTGTGTGGCAAGGGACGTTGTCCTGCTGAAAACCAAATCATCAGAGATGGGAAACAGGTACTGGCCTGATGACAGTAGACTCTACTCCAGAACGTGTTTGTAGGTGGTGTAGTTCATCTGTCCATCATGTAATCACATTTATTCAATTCAAAGTGGACAGGATTGAATTGGGTCATATACGCGTAGCCCTACCTTTGCTTGGTAGCCTTCAATTGGTGAGTAAGTGGGGCGCGACCACACGGCAGCGGGCTGTTCCTGATACTTTCTGCCACTGCATGGATGTGCCTTACAATCCACCAACTCAGGTATGCAATTTTACTAGTTACTGACATTTAGGTAACCTATAATTACTTGTTTGATCTTGCATGAATTTAGAGTTAGAACATAAAGAAATAGATGTGCAGACATTCCTTAAAAGTGATTAATTTAAGGAAGACAAAGTGCATTGATTTCGCAAACATGGCGGCTTCATTAATTGCTATACACAACCATGATGGATGTACAGTGCCATGCTGCTTTAACGAACATGACTGGGTCCACACTACATGTTCGGTACAGTGGACGTTCAGTAAAGCAAAATTAACTGCTGAACGTTTCATTGTCCTGTGAAATAATGCCCTCTCTTGTCTAATTGAAGTGCACCCTCTTGTGATACTATGACTTGCTGTTTTCCTGATGTTTTGCTGTTGCACTCACGTTCAAGGTTTTTAAAATTTTATACTGTATCTGTTGACATTTTTTGTCAAGTACCAAAATTAGTTTCAAATTTATCCTTAAAGTTGTGAGTGATCTTTGTTCGGCCTGACCCCTTCACGGCGGGATTATTTTGACCGCGACTGCTGGGCTGTGATATGCCCTGAATGGAGGGCTTTGTCCAGCAGCAGGCCCCATTGAACCAGCAGCTGCATGGTGAATAGAAT
The DNA here is from genome assembly GCF_001949145.1 of Acanthaster planci. The sequence goes on along the minus strand of NW_019091720.1, from coordinate 25,238 downwards.
GTGTGTGTAGTATGCACTAATCCTCACACAATGGTGTGGTAGTAGAAGTCCTCCCTAGCGAAGGGGTTAATGTTGTTTTTATAATGAATGAATGAAAATAAAAACATGTACATGTATAATAAATAACAACATGATGAAGAGGAGGAAGGGAATACTTGTGTTTTATTTATTTTCTATCTTTTTTGAGGGAGGAGATTGGGGCTCAGAGCAGTTGCACGGGATCTATATCTTTTTTGAACATGTATTGGTTCTGAAGAGAACCGTTTGGTTTGAAGTTCAACTTGACAGAGACTGGTTACATCTTGAAAAAGTCTGTCAGCTTTTTCTGCTTCATCGCCTCATCTCCCTTTCGTCCGATGACATTCTTGATGTGCTGCGCGTTGATGGTTGTTATGGGGTCAATGTTTTCCTGAGATTCCAAGAAGTGCAGAACATGACCCAAACCTGCCAGTGCCTCGGTTGCAAGTGGGAGGGGTGCCCTCCAATTCTTCATCGCTGTCATCTTCAGCAATCGGATTTGCCTTTGGAACAGGCCCTCCTGTCACAGCCTGCGCAATCTCATCGTCACTCCATTCCATCTCAGCATCCGTTGGCAAATCATCATCGAGGGCTTCCCATGCAGCAATAACTGCTGATTCACCCATCCCTTCCGAGTTCCGCTGGTATCCAAGTTGCTGAACCAGCTGTGTGAGGGGCACATCATCATCATCTTCTGCCGGTTCACTTCCTTGAACTGGAGTGCCGAGGGTCTTCTTCCAGGCATCTTGAATAGATTTTGGCTTGACTGCTTTCCATGCTTTTGCGATCATGTAGCATACAGTATGATGCATTTGAAAGTTAACGCTGTGAAAAGGAATGGGAAAAAATGAAAGAAATTCGCATTCTGCCCACAACTTTCCCCCCTGCGAATTCGCAGCAAATTTGCAGCAAATCGGATGCAAAAGGGACAAACGACGTGCAAAAACAGAGTGAAAATTGTGCGAAAACAATGCGAATCTTTTGTGAACACGGCGTGAAACATTTGCAAAAACATTGAGAAAAAAATGTGTGCTAAAACAACGTGAAAATTTTGCGAAAGCAGTGCGAAAGGTTCTGAAAATCATGCAGAAACTTCTGAAAACGAGAAGCATTGTGCAGCGAAAATGCTCAACACTTGCCACACGTGCATGACTATTATGCAGTGAAGAGTCCATTACGCAGGGGCCAACTCACCACGTGGAGTGTGCTGTTGTAGCCTAGTAGCGATTTCCTCAGCCAAGCCGTCTGGTCCATGCAGCGCAACTGCGAGCATGTGCTCACCATGGCGAGCCGCGCTTGCGTGGTGCAGTTGTTTTCTTGGATTACCAAAGATAAACACTTGTCAAAGTCGGAAAATAAATGTTTAAAAAGTTGTCTGGATGTTGAGTGAGTCCCCAAGTCCTGAAGTCACGAAGCACATGAAATGTGTGTATTACAACAAACTTAACTTGCTCTGCTGTGGCGACATGGGTTATTTGCCCGCTTTTTATTTATTCTTGTGGTGTAGTTTGGCCCACAAAAAAATAAAAATGAAATACTACATGTAGTATTTTGTTACCGAAAGGTTTCTTTCGATCAACAAATAAAATCAACTGCTTAAATTGCATATGTATCTTCATGTAGCAAATCTCGTCTTTTCGCCGATTGTGTTCGGTGTGACATATCGGGTCTGTTTTCACTTGGGTTTCTGATGACATGTTACTTTTTAAGGTGGAAAGCTTGCGGTAGCACCATGCAAGGATACGATCTCTTTTGTGAGTCTGTATGGTTCTGAAAAGAACCGTGAGAAACTCAACGTTTCGGACAGTATGCTCTGTCAGGAGACTGAAAAGATTTGTGAAATGAAAAGGAATTCCCTGGGAAGAGAAAAAATGTGAAAAATTTTCCCATTTTGGTGTTAACTTTCAATGGCAATTTACTGTACGTCCTAGAGAGTGATGGACCTCAAAACTGAAGTCAAGTCCGTGTCCACATTGTCATCTAGTACCCGGCAGAGAAGACGTTTCTGATAGACTTCTTCATGGTCTGCATCACACCACAGTCCAACGGTTGCATCTTCAATGTAGTGTTTGCAGAAAGGAACTTGCATCGAATTCCCCCACAGCGGCTCACGAAGGGGTTCTTGGGCATGTATCCAGAGCACTTGTTAAAAGCAGTAGAACTGCCTTTATGAGGCAGGTTCTTCTTTGTCAGGAATTATTTTACTTGTGAGACATACTCTTGGAAGAACCAGTCCTTGAAGAGTTCTAAATCCACCAATGCATTTGCTTGGCAAGATCTTGTGATTGATGTGATGAAAACATCATGGGTTTCTAGCCTTGCCCACCATTGTAATTTTCAGCTTGTGGTCACCAGTTTCATTGGCGTAGCAGAGAAGTGTCACCTGGTCCTTTGCCTGCTTGTGGCCCGGTGCAGTGTTCTCACCACTATGGGCGAGAGTTTTGTTGGGTAGCAGTCTCCACAGCGCTGCTCTGGCAACAGTTATCATTCATGTAGGTAGCGATGGTACAGACTTGGACATGGAATCCTCACTTGGGGCCGACAAGCACTCTTCTGACATAGTAAGTTCGTGTATCCTGTGCCTTTCTTTAAATCTCTTCAGCCAGCCAGTTGAAACTACAAGTGTGCTGTCTTCAACGTTGATGTGTCTGTCAAGATAGACAGCTTTTGTCAGCAAGGATGGGCCCTGAAACCATGGCTCCTTTACTGCGCTAAGCCTTAAACCATGCGAAAAGCAGCATTCTCAACTGCTCACTGTTTGCTTTCCGCATCATGCCAACTGGGGTATAAATATGGGTTCCCAGAAATTCCTTGATCTTGTCCCACTGCAACTTGTAGATTTCACTGCCGTTGAGCTGCCAGTCCCGTATTCTTGAGCGGTAGCTGCTTGCGAGGCTCCACCATCAATTCCCTTGATGATTTCTTGCTTATCGGCAAGGGTTACGATCTTCCTCTTTCCCATGATGAGCTTGGAAGACTTCGGAATATGCAGCAGAAAAGCGATAAAAACGTAGACGTGTACTCAAGCTCTGTAACCAGCAAAGTGGGAAGATTGTAAGCTACTTTGGCCATTTGAACCTTATGAAAGCGGCCACTGTCTACAAACTCAAAAATCAAAACTACCGCTCAGAATCGATCTCTGCAGCTGTGGCGAATCTAGAGCAATGCCATGATGCATGTGCAGTTTTCTTACACACATGAATGCAGAGTCACAAAACCAGTGTCCATTCATCAATTCTGTTGGCTGCATGTCGTGGCCGCATTAGAAGACGACTTTGAACAAGTGCCGACCGGTGGCTCATATGTTGTTATTTATGGTACCAAGTTTCTCAGCTAGCTAATTACGATTAATTCTTCAACAACTAGTGACTTTCCCTTCTAATCCTTGGGAAAATAATGGCCACTTGTTACTTTCCAACATAAAAAACACTGACTGTTTTATCAAGTTAACGTTCGAGAATTACAAAAAGCAACTGCATAATGTTTAGTAGGTTTTGTGTCCAAAATATTGGGAGCCAAGGACAATTTTCGGTAAAGCTGAATGTTTGGTATAGTGGTGTTCGGTATAGTGATGTTCCACTGTAGCTTGTACCATGCACTCTGGGTAATACAAAGCATACGCAAACCTTTCCCTGTGTTTACACATGGATTAATTATGTTTGATAAATATTTTGAAGCACAATAAGCTTGAATGCATATGCTTTGTAGGTATTTTATCAGAAATTCTTTTTTTTTTCTGGGGAAGAAAAAGTCATTATGAGATCGGCATCGTAGTGCAGCGGATTGATCTTGAAGAGCACCCTCTTGTGTCAGTATATTTTGCTCGCATTTCAGCCTGCACAGTTTGAGGGTTAAAGATGTGTTTTTAATTCAACAAGAGCTTGTGTAATGTGTTGAACTACAGAGATGTTTAGTGGATTTGTTTATATTTCTACAGCTGGAATTGTATGGAGACTTTACTAGTAAAGCTGCAATGTGTACCAGGTGCATGTACATGTAGAGGAATTGATGGAATATTCCCTGTGTACAATGAATGAACAATTCATTTAGTTGTTAGAAAAACTTCTCTGAATGGCCATATTAGGGATCAAACTAGCATATAATTTTAGTATTTTCTCTCAGTTTGTAATGGAATTGGGAGATAGACATCTGCATCGTCACATGTTTAGAATACTTATTTAACAAGAATATTTTCTTTCCTTGTTGTTCCTAATACTTTCCACCGCCACGTGGATGTGCCTTACGATTCACCAACTAAGAGAATAAATTCAGAACTAAAACTCCCTATCTTTGGGGCTCCATTCCTTCAATCTGTCACCAACCACCCTGCTGTAATAGCACTACTTTTGGCTGCCCTCCCTTCCAGTTGTTCCTCATCTGGCTCTTGCTCCAGCCCCCCCCCCACATCAAACCTTACTGAAGCAACCCAATATCATTACAGAACCACCACCAAATTAAACCATAGGAATCAAACATTCAAGCTTGTAGGCTTCTCCAGACGTCCCTACCATCACATCGCCGGGAGTTGGAGACAACTGGAAATTAGACTCATCACTGAAGATGACTTTAGAGCGGTCATCAACAGTCCAAATCTTGTGTGCTTTGGCAAATTTTAGCCTGCTCTTCCTATTCTTTTCACTGATTAATGGCTTCTTCCTGGCCTTGGTGTGACTTTGAGCCAGCTTCCAGGAGTCTGCTGTGGACTGTCCTTGATGAACATCTCACATTTATTGAACTTTCCCTCACCTTCTGAAGGTCGCAGGAGGTCAATCGCTGAATTGTTTGGCATGAACAGATTATACAGTGGTCCTCCTGTGCAGTAGAAAGCACAGGATGAAAGGCGTGATTGAGCAACAAAGGAATGTAAGGTGGGAAGATATCAGAGGAAAAATACAATGGAACGAACTGGACCCCAAGTGGGAGGGGTATAATCCGCAGACAAAAGAGAGGGAAAGAATTGAGTGTTAATTGGTAGTTTCCCTCTTGGATGTTCAGGCCATGGGGTTGTATGGTGCGAGGGCGTTTGATCTAAACCTTCTCCCTGATGAAGCGAACAGCATCTTTACGGAACCCAGGTGATTCTTTGCTCTGCAAGATCATGTCAGACATAGAATGGTTAGGAAAGTTAAAGTGGTGGCCCACAGGGGTATCTAATCATTTGGTGTTGACCGTAGGTCTGTGGCCATAGAAACCCTTCTTGAGAGTGTTCTTAGTTTCTCCAACATACTAAACACTGTTGTATTTTCACCCATGCTTACCCACGGCAGATGGTTTGCAGCTTTACAGCCTTGAGTGCTTGAGTCATTGCACACGATAAATTAGAATGGAACATCCACAGGTTTCAGGTTCATACACAAGACTGACTGCCGTGCACAGAGCTGGTGCCAATTAAAGAACCACTCTGCATGCGACGGGCACAGTTCATTGATTTGTTCAGTATTCATCACGAATATTCAACAAGCAACTTCAATACAACACTGCACACCCTGCAAGTGATAAGATATATCTATGACATTAGAAAAGCTACAAGTGATAGTGCCCGTAGTTCTGTGGGTGGTACCAGAGGAGTGTCCAGAGAATGTATCTGATTCCAGGACATGGTTCTGGCAAACAACACATCTGTTAGAATCACACTCCGGGGGACAGTCGATTTAACATGATCAAACACAGTTGGGCACTTTTGATCATGTGGTTAACTAGCCTTCAGTTGTCGGCAACTTTACTGGGGAAGGATAAAACAAATGACAATCAGACATCTCATACAGAGAGAGAAAACAAGAAAAGAAAGCAGCTGTTCTTGACAAAGCAATCAAAGAAGTGCATTGCTGTCTTGACAGAAGGACCTTTGATTCCTTTCCAGTCATTCCAGTAGTGGTCAACTCATGCTCAAAACACACCTGCAAAGACAAAGCCCTCATCGGAGAACTCAATGACACAAGTTCATAAAAATCAAATAAAATCCGGCCTTTAAGTGAACTTGCAGAAGAACACAGATTTCTGGCTAAACACTCTGTTCAACTGACAATCCCACTCGAGTTCATAAAGTGTGAAGAGTAGCTGTGCACATACTGCATGAAAAGTCCAATCCGCACTAAGAGGCTAGTGACTTTTCTACATGAATTCAGTGGGAGCTGTATTTTTACACCAAGACAATCTGACCACCATGCAGGTCATTTTCAGAAATGGCATGAGCTAGCATCAGAGGCCCTGTCTAGAAAGCTGGAGGAGCAACTACTCGATAACAACCTTGCTAGTAGGCCAACACTCAGGGAGATCGAGTCTGCAAGTCCAGGTGTCACAAGGTGCTCAACAGTGCAGCTGACAGGGAACATCACATCAGGCTTGTTCATAAAATGCACACAGCAGTCAACTGAAACACAACAGTCCTTTAAGAAAACACAAATTCTGAAAAAAGTATTTATTGCTCTCTTTGATCTAATAAAGCAAGATGTCCCAATAAAGCAAGATGTCCTGCCCACTCAATCTGCCCATGTCCCTTGCCCTTTGCATGTTGTGTCAATTGTGACCTGTCACTACAAAATGAGCTGAAAGTCGGAATTTTCACAAATTGAGATACTGGTATTTCTACAGAGAAAAAAGATGATCGATGACTCACGATGTCGTGTTGCTGGTAGCGACGTTTCGGCTGCTGGTGCTGCTACCCTTAATCAGGCAACTGAAGTCTGGATGCTGCAGAGTCTGTTATATATCGCTGGACCGTGTCCTCCAGGTGCCCCCTGCCGCGTACTGCGGACGCAGTATGGGTAGTAAAACCGCTGGCACCGGACTACCCATGGCTGCCCCGTCTGTCTGCTCGTAGTACGCTCCACCGTACAGGAAATACGTGGAGTGCAGGACAAACTCTAGTAGGGAGACGATCTTGGTGGGGGAGAGGAATGTCCAGTCAGGCAACTCAGGGTCTTCCTCCAGGCGACGAAGGGCCACACAGCAAACGTCCTCTATGGAGACGTTGGTAGACAACGACTTGACATCGACAGAGATCAATGCCTCGTGGTTGTCAATGTGCTGCCCTCGGAGGAACTCTGCGAAGGCTGAGGAGTTGGGCACGGTGTTCGGTGTGTTGCCAGTCAGTGGTGACAGGATCCCAGCTAGATGCTTGGAGAGGTTGTAGGCAAAGCAGCTCATGCACGAAACGATGGGTCTCAAGGGCGTCCCCGGCTTGTGGATCTTGGGTAGACCATATATTCTGGGGGGCTGCTTGCTGGTGGGACGTAACTTCCGGTAGGTGGTGTCGTCAAGACCTCCAGTCTTGTTGAGGGCAAGCAGCTGGGCTGCGATCTTCCTGCAGAGCCGGTCGGTGGGGTCCTTCTTCAACTTCCGGTAAGGGCCCATGAAGATGAGCTCACTCATCTTGTCCCGGTAAGTGTCGGTGTCGAGGATCACAGGCTCCCTTGGTGCGGACCAGAGGTTTGATCCAAAGGTGCTTGGGAACCACCGAGTTCTTGATGCAACGAACAAGGAAGGTCAGGTTGTTGGAGTCGCGGGTGAACTTCATCCTGCAGCGTTCATACCTACGTATGAGCTTGAGGGCAGTGCGCCCATATGCTGAATCAATAGAAGAGATAAACATGATCACCGCAGTAGATGACGAATAGAGAGAAAAAGGATGACCGACACAGCATCAACAGGGACAGCGGCATCCACATCCCTGGGTTCTGGCTCCCCACCATGTGTCAACACAATCAACGCAGCACCGGAGCACAACGCAGCCACACCGAGGACATGCCCCTTCACGCCCATGGAGTGGAGCATGCGACGCCCGCTGAGGTCACCCATACTACGTCCGCAGTACACGGCGGGGGCCACACGGAGGACCCGGTCCAGCGGTGTATCACAAGCTCTGCAGTATCCAGACTTCAGTTGCCTGATGAAGGCTAGCAGCACCAGCATCCAAAACGTTGCTACCAGCAACACGACTCTATCTCTTCTACTGGTATTTTTCAATTCAACAAAAAAGAGCTCTCCAGTGGTATACATGTACATTGTATATACATACATGACTATTACATACATGACTATTAGTGACATTATTCTGGCAGTTTTGCATCTTTGTTCGAGGCATGTTTTCACTATTTCAGACCAGGCATGAATAATGCTATCGCCAAAATTGCTGAGAAAATGACATTTTCAAATATATTGTGACCAGTTGAACCAGTTAGGTCGCCTTGTCCCACCACTTCTCTTCCACCTACCACATAATCTATTGTTAATTTTCAAATTCATTTTTCTGCTCATTCCCTTTTTATAATACTTTTTTCTACATATTTTTTTCCTTCTAGTGTCAAGTATGACCAGTCAACCCAATTAGGCCACCTGATCCCTTCACTTCTCTTTGACATTTCTCTCTTCTGTCACATATTGAGCGTGATCAATCGACCATGAGTCACCTGGTCCCTCTTCAGTCTTTCAGGTGTAACTCCATAATACATGTACTGAATGAAACCTAGTTGCGATGCTGTATAGAGCTCCCTCTACCATTGCATTATTCTACTACCCTCTTGGCAGTTGTGTGCAGCAGCAATTTATGCAGCTGTGGATGCACCCATGCTAGCGATTTGAATAGACTTTTTTCTCTGCCCTGCATTCAACCAAAATGTGCAGCTTGGTACTGCACCACCCTCTTTTGTTGGGCGTGGGGTGACTGTTTGAGAGATTCAAAACTGAGTCATTCTGCTGCAAAGCCTTCCAGAGTGAATATCATTTTGCAACTCTAGCACTCTTGCATTGTATGGTGTACTAACTTGTACAACCATTACTGCATTCAATTCCATTGATTGATTGGCAAAATCGTGATCAGCTGCAGGCACTTTGACATCTGCAGTTCCCGTACATGTACTGGCAGCTGGTAGCTGCTGGCATTTGCCAACTTAACTTTGTAGTTGATCTTTTGCAGATCAGTCATTGATTGTCATTTTTTTAAAATATCGAATCTAAGTAATTCACCTGTAAAAGTAACTCAATCTTACACATAAGCATTATTGTACATAAAGAACTTCAGGTCAATACTCATCGGGACGGAAATAAAACCATACAGATATATCTGTGCCAGGATTCTTGTGCCGCCACATTCCTGTTCCTTTTGTTTGTGTTATTTCCCCCTCAGTTTAATACAATATGATCCTGTGAATTAAATAAGAGATGGGTTGCTCTTCCAAATATTACAAAACCTCATAACTATCTTCTGCTTCAATATGACTTTTAACCCGCAAAATAAGAAAGAGCAAGATGCGACTTTATTCTCATTTTGTCGTAACAGGTCACAATTTCTCTTATAATGAACTAATAAGGAAGGTTCATTCAACTCATCTTATTGACAACCAAAGGAGAATGTAGGTAAAAATAATTCAAAATATTAATTATGTATTTTATTGGAAATAAAAAAAGGTGATTATACAACATTATATGGTGCAGACAGGGTTCGATTTACCTGGGTGCACGCATGCACCAGTGCATGTAGATTTTTGCTCGTGCACGTAGTACTTTTACTAAGCATGCACGACATGCATGTAACTTTTTAACCACCAAAATACTCATTTCCTGCATATATTTACCAATAAGTGAGAGTAAGAATAAAGTTTGTTGAATTCTTGACCAGATAGTGTACGAACATGTTTTTCCTTTCTCCCAATCCCATTCCTCATAGCAGATTCACAATACACGTACATGTACATACGCCGTCTTGGCTGTAGCACTAGCACTATTTTTAGAGTGGGAAAGCCCTCACTGATTACACAAGTATGTGACGTCATTGAAGCTCTTCACAATTCCATCAATTGTAGGTACCCCTCTAAGACATAATTCGGGCTATCACAATTGAATCAATTGGGGGTACCCTCCAGGCAATGTTATTGGTTGCGCACATGTGCTCTAGTGCTAGCTGTCAAACTGGTGAATGCATGCAACGTTGTGATTTGATTTTGACCTGGGTGACTGACTAGTCATTGACATTACTTTTAATTCTGCCAAAATGCCTAAGAAAAAAATGAAACCCAGCGCCACAAAAGCATACATTGCTTTTGTTCTGGGGTGCTACCGGTACGACGTCTGATAATACGGCTGATGATACTGACAGCGTTCATCACCAAGGGGGTGATGGGGGTATCGCTGGTGAACTTTTGCCTCGCGGCAGTGCTGAGCCAGAGCTTGTCAATGCAAATATAGATCGCGTTGAACTTCAAACTGCCAGTGCTTGTAGGCCTACAAGTTCTTGTACTGCTGCCGATGCCACGGTGGTGGGAGGGAAGAGAATTGGAGAGAAGATAACTTTTGGTTTGAGTATGATAGAGTAAAATAGGCTATGTACTGTAGTGTCTGTCAAAAATTCAATAAATCAAAGAGGAAGAATGCCCTTAGAGAAGCAAACAGGTGCAAGTTAGTGAGGTTCTGTAATGTTGAGGCTCACAATAAGAATGACCTGCATAAAGCAGCACGAAGGTCCATGACGTTTTAAAATTGGATACGAAAGACAAAGCCACTTGAAAAAACTAGGCACGGCTAAACGAACAAGAAGTGAATAGAATTAAAAAGTACTTCACGACCAGCTTTTATATTACTCAGAAATGTAGACCATTCAGTGATTTTCCCGGGATGATGGAGCTGCAGCTGCATAATTTTGCATGCATGCAAGGAAGTTGCTGAGCAGTATCAGTCCTATCGAACTGATAAAAAATGCAAGGAATTTGTTCATTTTATAACAGCTGATATCTTGGAAAGACAAGTCGTTAATCAGCTTGATGATGACAGTTTCATTTCCATATAAGCCAATGGCAGCAGAGATAAGTCTAACATGGAGCAGGAGATTATTAACGTCACTATGTTGCAAGACCACAAGCATGTAACCCAATATGTAACCCTAGCCTTGGTTCCAAATGCCACAGGAAAGAACATTGCAGACAATATAAAGAGTACTTTGGAAAAAGAACTGAAGCTTACCAAATAGCAAAACAATGTTGTTGCCTGTTGTTTTGATGGGGCTTCTGTCATGCATGGAAAAAACAAAGGTATTTCTACTCTCCTTGCCAAAGAAGCCAACCGCCAGTTGGCTATTCATTGTTGTGCACATATGACTTACATGTAGCTGTGAAAGATATGTACAGAAAGCCTTCCATTTCTGACATGGACAGTGTGATTCAAGCCTAGTACAAAATGCACAAGAATTCCAGAAAGAACTGGGAAGGTCTGCAAGAAGTTGCAGGGAAAGATGCATTGCATGTAAAGGTTCAGCGACCAGTGAAAGTGGTTGGAACAAGATGGCTCACCACCATAGAGCTCTATCTGTGCTGGAACAAACTGGAAGCCAATGATAATCCATTTAGAAGAGTTCCAGAGTAGAATTGCCAAAAACAAGATCAGAGAGAGTGCTAAGGACTGGCTGGATAAGCTAAGATCTGTGATATTCATCCTGATGATGAACTTCATGCTGGTGTACTTTTCAGAGATGGGTGCAGCCCATAATGTAGAATTTTAACTTTTTGGACCTAAAATAAGTATGAAAGCATAAAATGTCACCAAACTTGACCCAAGATGTCGCAACACCACCCCCCGCCATATACAGGAAGACGAAAGACCTTTCATGTAGATTTCCAACTTTTGTGGGCCAAAATCCCTTTTCGGGGTTGTTCAGCCTGTGCAGAGCATGATACTCTTTTGGACTTAAAACGAGAACAGAACATTTTGAGCAATAGTACATTTTCCACTTCATTGAATTTGTCCTTCTTTGTTAAAAACCGTTTCCAATTGTTACCTCTGGCCCATGATTAGACATGAATAGCTTCTCGTGGAAAATTTACTCTTCAAATTTTCTTTTTTTAAAGTTTATTTGGGAAAGGGAAAGGTCTATGGAAAATAGCCTTTGTAGCAATGGTGGAGCTACAGGCCACAGGGCATGTCGAAAGCACTTGCTACCATGTACTGTACATGAACACCTCGCAGCCCTGCAGCAAGCCTGCAGTTAGCGTGCAATGTAAGCGCATACAAAATGGTACCATTTTGCCATTTGCAACCAATTAAACAAACAAATGCCATATGTTGATTTCATTGTCGCGTTTGAGACTGTGGTGATACAGATTTGCAATTGCAAATAATGGCCGCCCTTTACAAAGCACAAAAAACAAAATAAAAACCCCCAAAAATGAGTTTAAGGGAATCACAGTAAGGTTGCCTAAACTAACACTGACTAAAGACAGTTTTCTCATAAGATCCTTCTGAAACTTTCATAAAAGTGACGGATCAAGACCATGAACCAGGAGAGTAATGAGTTTAAAGTATTATGCAACCTGTACTTTGACCTATTCCTCCATGCTTTCATTCACGGTATCTGTTCGACAAAGATGCCACTTCAAGCAAGAAATTTAGCTTGTTGATGCTAATCTGCTTAAATCCTCACTATTCATCAGTGGAGGGCCTGGGAAGTAAACTCTCAATTCAAAAACTTGGAATGCCGACGGGCTAGACCGGCCCATACAGGCCAAGAAAGGCAGTACTGCAGGCCGAGGATCATAACGGGCACGCAGTCTCGGCCTGTAGAGATACCGGCCGGCAGTGGACGCCGCACCTAAGTCACTGTTGAGTTGCAAAAAACTGTGACTCGAGTTGAACTTGAGTCAAGTCATTGCAACTCTACTAGCAAGTACATGTATGATACAAGTACAATACATGTATGGTAAAACTTACCCTTGCTTTGAAATGATACGACCACTTCCTTGAAAGCCCTTACAATCATGATCTGCGGTGTGTCTATGACGAAGACAAAAGTTACGCTGACATGAAGAACACAGGACAGGAACAAGCTGAAAGGTATTAAAGGAAAGCAAATTTGACCATGGAAATTCTTCATAGAGTCTGCAATCTAAGTGCAAGTGACAAAACATGGGTTAACACCTCAACCTTACTGGACAGATACAAGTATGGTAACAGAGGGACACATGACCAAAATTTTAAAAACCTTCTTCTCTGTTATGAGGACTTTCAAGTCCTACGTACACACTGGAATTATTCTTGTGCTTAGTACATCAGTCAGGTATGGTTTACCAAACCTTGGCTGTAACTTATTCTGTAATCATGTAAATTTTACTGTCATGCTTACTGAAACATTCATGAATGATGAAATATTACATGTACACTGTAGATACACATTAAAATTTTTATTAATTATGATGGCCGTACTGCATGTAGATGTATTGTTCTCTTAAAAGAAATTCTAAGTACCATTTTTGTATCTCATGAATAAGCACTTACTAAGAATTCCATTTGTAAAGTTTCTTTTGGTTCTTAATTTTCGATATTTTTAAGGTGTGGTCTCTAAGGGTGGGACTTTATGATTAATTTGCTAAAGTTTTAATAGTGACATTTGAATTTGCCATTTAACTGTTCAAACGTCTTGCCAACAAAAACAACAAGGGCTAACACATGTCAGCTTTGTTTCCGCCTAACAAATGAATTTTTTAACCACTTGCTGCAGGGTGGTTTGAAAAATGCAGTGCACGCATACAGCACATTTTCAAAATTTTGCATTTTCAGAATTCTTCAAAATTCATGTTTACACCCACACGAACGACTGTCTGACGGCTACTCTAATCTGACAGGCAACCTTCATTGACGCCCGAGTATTCAGTTAGGCCTGCTTCCCTGTAAAAGAGAACCTAGAATTGTGAGGTGTTGCACAATTTCCTTTGTTCCGGTGAATGCCAGTAGCGTCTTTTTGTATGCGGCTGGATTTAAGGCAGCAGCGGTGGTGTGTCCCTCATCAATAGGGCCCTGGAGCACTTTTGTCCGGGTGCAAATCCGCGGGCGCGCCATGCCCAAAACAATGGTAAACTGTTTAAAAACAGTGCCAAATTACCTTCGAAAAATGGAAGTCAAAAAATTATGGCAATTCCCAGCAGCAGGTCCTTTGTTCCGAGTAAGAGTCTTTTGTTACACAGACCAGCTCTTTTGTCCAAAACCGGGCACCCCGGCTCTGTGTATAAGGACATGCTATTAAGGAAATACAGTGCTCAAACATTTTACCTTTAATATCACATGAATTACTACCTGATGACATCATCCTCACACATCAGGTTAATTTTCGTCAAAACCATTTCCCTTTCTATATATCAGCTAGCTAGGATATATCACCTAACGAGGCCATCAGAACATGAAGCCAATTTTCATCTATAACACTTTCCTTTCTAGTTATCTGCAAGGTTTGAACCCAATCGGGCACGTACTTCACGAGGTATAGAGCTTTGAAGAGTGCACCTTTATGGTCCCATGACTTGTCACATGATGACGTCATCATCACATCAGGTCAATATTTGTCTAAAGCTTTCCCCTTTCAAGATATAATTGCAATTGCAAGGTTTGATTTCAGTCTCACATGTACATGTACTTCATGAGATCAGTGCTACATGTACATGCATCACGGGTTAAAAGGCTATATATATCCACTTATCTAAAGTTTTTCATTTAAAAAAAGGCCACCAAAATGCTTCAGACAGCATTGAAAGTATCAGAAGTCTATATAGGGTTAGGAGTCATCATCATCAAGTGCATAATTTCTTTTCTTACAGGGACCAGTTGTATGCACGTTGGATAAACCAACGTTACCTGAAACTGTCATCCTGGCTTTCAAGCTACTGAAACTAACCTACTTGCTAACGGGGCAAAATTGTAGTCTCCTTCAAGCAGTCGAATCGTCGACACTGCAGCAGTCATGTGACTGCAAAACAAAAGGTCATGTGACCACACACACAGGGAAGCCCAAGTGAAAAAAATAGCTGCGCTTCACCTTGTAAAAAAGACTAAAGAATACAAAAGTTTTGCCACACGAAGGTACCACAATAAAGTGGTTTAGTTTAATAATTTTTTTTAGGATGACTCCATTCCCCTGAGGTTCAAATTCATTATTGTCAAGATTTTAATGTATAAGTACTTCGACAAGTGACATTTGACTGGCCGACTGTATTATGATTTGCAACTGTCAACATTTCCCTTTTTTCAAATGAAAAAATGTTCAGATTTGAAATGCTTTTGTATATACAGAAAACATCCTTCCTGCTTTTTTGGTCAATTCCTCATCTACAGGTCTGCTGAATCACTGAGGAAATTCATATTGCTTTGATTTAAAAGTAATTTTGAAACTGAATTTTAAACGATGACTATGGCATCAAAATTAAACTGGTTCTCTGACTCTTTGGGTTAATAGAGCACATTCAGTGTTTTGGTTACCAGCTAATAAATAGAGGCTGATCAACCGCACAATTTGTGTGTGATCACTACTTACCGCACACCATGTGGAGTCTCAGTACCGCTGGAATATTGCACAGTCCGCTCTCGCTTTGTCGTCAATCCCGCCAAAGCAATTTTCATTCATATTGTTTTATTTGACAAAAATACTCTTAACTCAAACAGTAAGCAAAATTAGATGAAAAATATGAATTCCAATGAATTAAAAAGTAGAAATTGCATAAAGCTTGAATTGACTTTTCAACTGTACAGTGAGTTATCAACAGTACCCTCCCCGTGCCGCACAGTTGACAAACCCACTATGTCACATACATTTCTGCTGCACCCATGTAGTTGAGTTCACAACGAATTTGCGTGGTAACGCTGCACGATCCGAAAGTAGGGGGAAAAGCTTTCAGTTTTCGGTAAATTAACAAAAACCAGAAACTCTTAAAGTAATTTTGATTAAGCAGACATTACAGGCAAAGGTTTATATGATTGTCCAATCTGAAGAATTATTTGAAATCACATGTAGTGAGTGACCTTTCGCCTATGAATTTTAGTGTTTCTTTTGCTCTTTTGAACTAGGAAAATTCCGGAACTAAGAAAACAACTGCAGTACAACGGGTGGAGTGGATAACAAACGTTGCCGTCGATCTCTGAACTGAAGTTCCATGTACATGTATAACTGCGGGATTCAGGTTTTCAGCCGCACGGTGATTTTTCAGGAATTGTGCTCTTCAGTAAGAAATTTCACAGACATATTATACATGGATGTTTGTTCCTAATTTATTTACATTTTTTTTACGGGTACCCGGCCCGGAAAAATGGAACCGGGTTTTGATATCGACAGTCAGGTACCCGGCATAGGCCTATTGTCATCATGGAAATGAGAAAATTTCTGAGAGGTTTGCCACCTATATTTTGTCTGGTAACTTGCAGTAAAATAGTCATTGAGACTGATGTACAGTTGCTAATTTATCATTTAATCACCATTTTGACCATGTGCTCATGGATATTCATAAAAACACAGGTCACGCACAAAAACTGTGCACACATAGTAAAAAAACCGAATGGCTTTCACATGCAGTGCAGACTGACTGTGCAAGTGCTTTTGAGTGTTCTAATTAGTGTGACATGTTGCTATGTCTACTCTGAATGTGGTCATCTTGGTTGTTACTAAGTTCCTGGATAAAGGCCAGTTATCAATAAATTCCAAGAATTCTTTACTACAAATGCAAAATGCATGCAGGCACCTAGCTACAGTTTCTGACAGTGTGGATGGAATGAACGAACTTGGTGACTGGAGTTTCTAATAGCATACAAAGGATTAATGATCCGTCTAATGCAATCTGTCATTGATGTATGGGAGTCCATAAACTGTTCCATGAAAAAACACTTTAGACAGAAATCCTGAAAAGGACGCTCTATTTTCTGGGGTACTGGTACACTGTCCACTGACAGTTGGTAAGCTAGCAGACAGGAAGGGGTCGATGGTACATGTACAGTGTACTTGAATCACACAAATAAACTATTTGTGTACAGGTGCATGAAACTTACTCTAGAGGTCAGAACATTTACCAATACAATATAGTAATTACTTTTTACAGTACATGTACTTTTTGTTAGTTGTGCAAGTCTTACCTCTTTCTGTTTGCATCCCTTCAGTGAGCATTTGTTAGAGAATACCCTTCTTTTCTCTTTAGCTGGATCTGATTGACAGTCACTATCAATATGTTGAGATACTTGAATATCTGGAGGCTCCCCTCGCTTCACAGGTATTGGTTTGTTACAGAGGGGGCACACAGGCACCTGCACATCCTACATATATAAAGAGATCAAGCAAACCATGGTTACCCAGGAAACCATCAGTGCACATACATGTAGTTGTCTTCTGAATATTGCAGTTACAGTCTATTGAATCTTGGAATAAACAAACCAAGAACATACCCTACTGCTCATAATAAATAGCCAACACAACACACTGTCGACGCAGTGTTTTATACACAAAAATATCAAAGTATCTAATCAGTAGAGTACATGACATTTAATCTCTGCAAAAATTGTTCAACCTGACTGCAGCTCAAATAGTTTTCAAATTCCAGAAGTTGAGCTGTTGTCAGTAGTCGATCCTTGTGTGTTTGAGATACTACAAAATTATTTTCAAAATTAAAATTTTTCATTTGGACTGATAGGATTGACAAAAGTGACAATGACACTTTTCCTAGTTATGGATCGGTTTCACCAGTTCTGGGTTGCCTCTATAGTTTCTTTGTGCATAAAAAGGAATCAAGCAAAATATAAATCTGTCACCCAGAATCACCGTAACAAGCTGATTTTCTCATGAGGAATAATGTAGTGAAATCTACTGGCAGTTCATGAATCAGAATTCCAGTGAATTAAATAAAGAGAACTGCGTAAACTTTGACACGACTTTTTCAGCTGTGCTAGCTCAAAGATAGCTCAAAGATACTGATCATTCCACATAAACTCACAATGTCACACACAAATCTGGTAGGCACATGTAATTGAGTTTGCCACATGTGCATGATCCAAGGCTAGGAAAAATACTTGTTAAGCTTCTGGTCGGCAAAGTTTTCAACAACAGAGAAGTTAATTCCATGTGATATTTATCTGTTGCACGAGCTTATATGAAAAGTTCAGCATATTAATTAATAATCACACGTTCTGCCCTCCGATTTTTTTTGGTGATTTTTAAGAAACCATGATAACGTGGAAATGTGAGTCGGAAATCTAGCTGAAACTCCTCTCCTGTACATTTTCTGAAAACAAATTTGAATGTGAAGAAGCATTCTACCTTTCACACTAGCACTCGTCTGAAAATGTGATATCAGACATTACTACTCAAAGGTATCCTTTAACAACTTATCCAAAACTTGAAAAGTAAAAAACGACCGTAGTTTTAATATAGGTGGACTTGCTTTTCAAATTGGCATGAAGCCTGGGATTTACATGTATTAACACAGGTTTCCTTGTTCCAGATAGCAAAATTATTAAATCTGATTGCAGCTCAATAATCCTCATTTTCCAGTGAAGCTGTGGTCAGTAGTCACCCTTGTGTGCAGGAGATACTACAAATTACTTTCAGAACTTAAGTTTTTGACTTAGAGGGTCGATGAAAGTTTCTGCAGATTTTGGATCTGGTTAATCAGTTGGAGATTGCTTGAAACCTTCAACCAACTAAAAATGAGTGAGATCAGTTTTTCAGCCAGAACCACTGTACAAAAATGATTTTCTTACAAAGCACTTCTTAATTTAGAGAAAAACCAATTCATGATATCAATGAATTAAAAAAGAGAGCTTGCTTAAATTTCAACTGACTTCTGCTGCCAAACAGCCTCCCACCATCCACACCACATCTTGGCCAACCCATTGTCACAAAAATATGGAACACGAGTGTACTTGAGTTTGCTATGAACATGATGAATGTATGCATCCAGCTACTATCCAACACTGGGCAAAAAATTATAATGCTCAATCTTTGGTACATGTGAATAACTTTTCAAAACAAGCCATAGTAATTTGACACATGTATGTATTAGATGCAAGAGTTAATATGAGTGTTGAGTATTAAAAAGAATTTGGAATACAGCATAGTCATTGACCTACCTGTTCCACCCTGCAAATTTTGGATTTTTTGGATCCTGTGATTTTTTACAATCAGACTATGTCAAAGTGTGAGTTGTCTTGCCCAAAGTCATTTTTAAGAACAAATTTGTACAGAAACGAACTTCTGAAGAACTCCACTGGTGAACAATACAAAAAGGTACCTTTCATTACAAGCATCAGTCACTTTAGTAGAAAAATTTACGTGGTTGGTCAATGCAGAACAAATGAACTTCAATTCCGGATTCTGATTGGCCAGCATAAGTAGCTCATTAATATTCACAATCTTAGCCCAGTTTTCCCAAATTCCACAATGCAATGCCATAAAAGCTGGATGGCTTGCGGTAATGAAATTAAAACAGATACATGCATTTGTTAGACTACCACCTGGAGATGTATATGCGGAATCATGGCATCATCATGACATCATCACCTGATTTATTATAGAATTTTGAATATTTAATTGTTCCCCATATGTTTTTGTACACGTTTTCAAGGCAACATGTTGGTTGTTCAGCAATCTTTAAATGTCATCAAAGTTACACAAAGCAAAGACCTCAAAGAAAGGATACTATGATAATTATATTATGATGACATCATCAAGTAATTTATTATTAAATTTTGAATATTATTAAAATCCATATAAAATCAACCCTAGCCTCCCGCAATATTCTGTTTGCTGCAAGTAGTGGAGTAAAACTGGGCTTTCAATTTATCTTGTGTGGTCAAATCACGTGACCCTTCCTTCTGGTCGAAACCAGAAATGAGCCTATTATCTAAAAGTGGTACTACTTTTCAACGATGTCAGTAGATGGGGGTATAGTATTCTTCAAATCATTTACTTATGACTTCATGTAACTGTCTAGTGCCCTCTAGCAACAGGTTAAAAATTGTGCAAAATGAATTTTGAATCGATGTTTGTGGAAAAGTTTGTCTGAATTGCCTGAAAATTGACAAGGATGATGATCTTCACCCAGTTAACACACATGTGCAATTTGGGGCTGACAACATCACGAGGCCGAAAGTTTTAACAAAATTACCCTTAAATCATTGTAACTCACTAAAATATCTCTCCTAAACACTAAAGTCCACAACTGCCCATTGAAAACTTGAGTAAAACTATCTGCATCCATTGTCTAAAATGTTTGGCTCATTGCATTGTTCATACATGCTGTGCACGGCTGATGAAAAAGTTGCCATTTGCCAACAATGCCGGGAACTTGACCTGTAGGGTAAGAGTCATTGCGGTAAGAGCCATATGCTTTGTACATGTAAAGCGTGTAATGGAGGCCCGCTATTTGGGGGGAATCTGGCAAAATTCCATGTGGCTGGGAAAGCATGTGAGCGTATATTGTCACACTCTACTGTAGAACGAGGGTAGTGGTCCTGCAGAAATTTTGAACTGCGTACTTAACGACACAGCTGTATGTTTTAACTTCCTTTTTATCAAACCAAAAGAGTTTCCAAAACAGCTCAGTGTTTGTCTACCGATAAACACAATGTTCGTTTCGTTGTCCTTTTTCAGAGTGCAAGGATGCTGGATGTTGGTAGGTACTGTTATAACGTCATGTGCTGCGATAGGCTGGCCAGGTTTGTGATTTGGGAAGGTTGACCATTTGGGACAGGTGAACTTGATGGCCAAGGAAATCCAACTAGCAGTAGTGGCTCTGATTGCTGCTCAATGAGGTTTATTGAAGTAATGATGGAAGAAGAGGGATAGTACATGTACCTATCAGCTTTGAGTCTTGGTCGGATACCATTTGGAGAATGGAACAGGGTGCACGCTTTGCTATTAGGAGAATTAGAATGCTTGATGATGTCCAAGATGAAGATGTCGTCTTGGTGGGATGAATTCGAGCAAAACTTTGAGCGGATGTCTAAGGCTAGGATGAAATGGACACTGTGGTGTTACCTATTCGATAAAATCATCCGTGATGGATACTGTTGGTAATCCACTGCCTGGGAACAAAGAGTTACTAGAAGTAGAAAGGCCAGCCTCACCTAGGTGGGTGATGATGAGGCCTAGAGGGAAAGGCTTGGAGGAAAAACCTTTGGAGAGCTCAAGGACACGAGACAGGCCCAACAACAAAAGAGTTACCTTGAAGGGGAACACTCAATGAATATACTAAGAAAAAAATACCTGAGGGCAGTGTTGTTTGAGGGAGTGGAGCCATCAGGGACAACAATGGTGGATAGCTCTGACGAGAGAATGGTAGTTGTGTAATGCTAACTCTAGTCCTGAATAAGTAGGGACAAATAGGAAACTCGTCTACTGCAGTTGTAGGTGTCTAAGTTGGAGATGCACGACCACTGGCACACCATAACATAGAAAACCATTATTTGTTGGCGTAGAATACATGGAATGCAGGGTGGGCGCATAGGCAAATAGCCCTTCCCAGCTGAAAGGAGGGACCTTTGTATTGCCCAGGCCTGTAGGTGAGAGAACCTGGAGCAGAGCCTCAGCTGCCAAACATTCTCTGTCGTGGAAAAAGACAATACAGTATGTAAACTGTCCAGTACTCAGCCACGTTGTAATGCAGAGTTGGGATAATCTTTCCCTGAGAGCACATGACTGCAAAACAGCTGTAATGTTATTAAGCCGTAATGTTATCAAGCTGTAATGTTGGCAGTCAGGATATGGGTTGTCTTGAGTTCAATCACAGAGCCCGATGCCCAATAGGACAATTGTCTGATTGAACAGGACAGATCTGCCCTAGTGGTTGTACTGCCAGGATGTATCGTGCTGGAAGTTGCCTGGACTTCCGGATGTTGAAGAGACTTCCCAATCACTGAGACCTAGAAGGTCAGGAGGGGAAGCACCTCCTGTAAATGTGGATGGGTTGGCGGAAGTCGTCAGCTGTATGCAACTAGATGGTTATGTATCAGCTGTCAGCAAAGTTGTAACAGGATGAGGTCCATTATTAAAACTGGGAGGTCGATCAGGGTCCCAATTTAGGCCGGAAGTGTCACAAAGCCCCGGTGGCATAACAGTCCAAACGGTGGCATCGTCCGATGCTACGGGAGGCTGAGGACCGCACTGAATTGCAGGAGTCTCCAGTGGGAGAAGAGGTGGAGCGTGTCGAACCCACTGTAGAACCTGTTGCCCACTGGGAGGGAGTTGACTGGCCCGGCTTCCGAGTGGGCACCGCCCGGTGGGCAGAATGGGGGGACCCAGGGCAGACGGCAGACCGTCACTCTGTGAGCTGCTGGGTCATCGGAAGGCAGGGTCATCGGTAGGCAGGGTCACCCGGGGATGCAGTAGGTAGCGATGCTCAGTACCTGCAACATAGAAAAGGAACCGCTCATCATTCTCTGGTCAACACTACTGTGATCAAGGGTAGTGTTGCAGCATAGCTCGATCAACCCGATCTGTAGATATGTGAAGCGGGCGTCGATGACCCAGTGTAGTGTTGTGGCCCAGCACGCTCAATCTGGTGAGTAGGTGTACTGAGCAGTCATCAGTGATCAAGGGCAGTGCTGTGGTACCGCTCGCTCAGCCCGATCAATTCTGGTATTGATCATCAGGCTATTGTTGTGGCATAGCTCATTCAACCCAATCATGTAGATAAAGGAGCGGGGTAGTGTTGCGGCATAGCTCGCTCAACCCCGGCCTATTCAATCTATTGGGTCTCTCCTTGCCGAGGCCATTAATTGGATAATGGAAACCGTGCTACAAAGGAGCGGGGCAGTCCACCAAGCTCCGCTCCACGGCCAGACCCATATAGCGTTGGGCCGTTATTATTCGAAAGCACACACCATATAGAGAACAAAGGGCTGCCCAGCCCTGTTCAACGGCCACACCCAACACAATGCATCACAGTAGGTTACATCCAAACCTGTATATGATGCACAAAAAAAGGGGCAGAAAAGAACAACAAAATATATGAACTACGAGATACGAAATATGAGAATAAGTACTATAAGAAATCACTCTTTATTCTTAAACAGAAATCAAGTCAATTCACAAACGCAAAAGGCACGGAACTCAAAACTCCTTAAATGAAATAAAAGACAAGTCCATAAATGATAGGCGATGAGAAAAGAAGAACGAACATGGCAGCAGGACAGCAATGCATTGTGGAGGGTCAAGGGGCAGAATACATAATCAAGTCTTTTCAGAGAATTGCAATAGGCACTTAGGAAATTTGCATATGTAGGCTGGACAGGGGTACATGTATGTGAACGCAGGAGACTGTATGATTTAAAATCAAACAGATACAAGGATTCTGCCTCTCAACAAAGAGTGCCAAGGTTTGGTTTGGTTCGGTTCGCGGTCAGAAATGTATTCACATGTACGTATCCACATGTACATGCACGTGGCCAAAGGGGCGATTTACGGATAATGGCATTTTGTTATTTGCAATTTTGGAACATTTATATAACAGGTTTTGCCCTTACCCAACGTTTATGTATTAAGAAACACTGTATGCTCAGTGCTCATTGTGGAACAACTACTAAGAATCTTGAAAATGCTATCACAACATATACGTACAACAACTGGACCAAACAAAAGACAAGTTTACAGGCCACCTCGCTCACAAAATCTGGTTGCGTGCGTGCTGGTCCCCCCGGCAAAATCAGCTTCTCTCTGGGGTTGCCTTATAAAGATCGAGCAGGAGTCCTACCACGATCAACATGCACCCAATCAACCTTTTGGGGATTAACATACATGATGTTGTCTGAGTATACTGTACATAACCATAATTGGATGTAGTGAGAATATAGCATTGTTGAGCGATGGAAATGCTGTAGGTAGCATCTTCTATGCTAATTATTAGTGAATTCTCACCATGTGCGTTTTACAACAATCAAGTGATGAAGGCCATCAAATGTCCAAAGACACACATATACCGAGGTTTGCATAGTCAAATTCATCAAACTCACTATCTATTTTTCGTGGTGTGTTGGCTTTTTTTTAATCAAGCTTGGTTTGAAAGTGCCATGTTCGATGATTTTTGGTTCGGTTCGGCGGTTTGATTGCAGCAAGAACATTTACTGAGGAGCATGACAAGAACTGTGTAACCAGTTTTCGGGCTCCATTTTGCCTTTTACATGTTCAACCAATATTCAGCAAACAGTTGTTTATAGCAGATTTGGGTCATTGCCAAGGAAAAAGCATAGGAACTTCATGTGGGCGCGCAGCTGTCAGGATATCAGTCTCAGTTCCAGGTTTCAGTGATTATTTTTGTAGAGCACCCTTCCATGGTTCTGGACTTAACGCTTGCCATAAAGAGGACCCATTATGCATGATCTGCCATTTAGCACTGGGGTCTTGGGGAAAGACTAAACGATGATCGAGGAAACCACAAAATCTTCACAAAAGGCCATCAACAAGATATCGTATTGGGTCTTGCTCTAGGTGTAGATTGGCCAGTTGCGATGTCTGGAACGCCCCAACATTTTCGTGAACCAATCAAGGTGCTGATTTTGGAGCCACATCACTTAGCAACAGTACTACAATGTCAGAAATTGTTATATTGGGTGTCTCGGTGAACAGCTTTCGATTTTTTCCTGATTTCTTTAAAAAACTTTTACGTTGATATATATCCAATAACTGCAAAGTAATGTGGACTATTAACGTTAAGGGCGACTATTATAAAGGCTAAAAAAATCAAGAGACTGACCTACAGAAGAAATAAACTGCAAGTAAGAATTGGAATAATCTTGGGCTATCAAAATATTATCAAGGCAGGAAGTGTGGTACCATGAAAAGGCCATTGGTGGAATTCTCACGAATGCATTCATGCCCTCTGTGTCATTACATAAGAGCTCTGGTCGAGATGATTTGAAAATGGCTGGTTTATTGTTTTCATGCACACTTTGCAAAATGAAAAAAAAACCTGATAAATCTTGATTGAAGAATGCCTATTCCTCTCAATAAAATGCACGAATAATGTAACAAAACTTTGGCCATACTGTATTAACCACTTCATGCCGGGGTATTTTTCAATGTTGATGATGCTGGCCCGGCATGAATATCATTTTTTTCGTTTTCAAAATCCCTCAAAAATTCATCTAAGTTGACTCTAAGTTGACAGGTGACCTTCATTGACGCCCGAGTATTTCAGCCAGGCCAGAAGCCTTGTAAACAGAGCCCAGATTGTGCAGTGTTGTATAACTGTCTTTTGTTCACGAACCTGGGTTAGTGCACTGCTGACCTCTTTTCAATAGGGGCCAGATTAGCGTGCAGCGGTGTTGTGTGGCTCATTGCTGCGGTGGAGTACTTTTGTCCCGGTGGTAATCCGCTCGCTCTCAATGCCCCTGGTATACAGTTTCAAAACAAGGTTGGATTATCACCACTTTTGAGAGTGAAAAATGACAGTAATGCCCAGCAGCCTGGTCTTTTGTTCTTTCGTTACAGGGCCCTG
>NW_019091719.1:118434-135109 GCF_001949145.1 Acanthaster planci | reverse complement strand
GGTCTAATAACTCGCCAGTGTCCATCATGATCAGAGTAAAGAGAGTAACACATGTGAAAGCACACGGTGCTTCACTGTCCCCTACTAGGCACATCTCTTACAATAATGAAAGCGTAGTACCGGCACAGCCATCCATCCTCGTACCCAAGGTCACACAATTACAATGCAGTGGACAGGACACATTAAGTGTGGGAAAGATTAACGTTATCCATCTTTCTTTGTTGCCCAGCAACATCACCATTGCACCCGATTGTAAATGATGCATGCGTGCTTGTGGCATGTCACATGATCGATTCGCGACCAATAAAACTTAACAATCTATGACCGTTGTATATCAAGTCCTGTTGGGATGGATGCATAATAATGATGGGGCAGAACAAATTTTCTGTGACCGTGCAGGTCGGGTCCTTTGCTGGAATGTTTAACCACAGGTTTTGTGTACTGTATCAATCCAAGCCTACAAACCCAAAGTGGTCATGGGAGAATGGGTGGTTTAAACCAGATTTTTTTGTCTGCATGATGCAGTTTGTGTCAAGATTTGCTTAACCTAATATTTATGAAAATTAGCTTTTGTACATTATATTTCAACAGATTTTGGTCACACTTCATATGAATTATTTGAAGAGCAAAAGGAAAGCAAACTTGAAGAGTTTAAGAGTAAAGTTAAAGAAAACTAAACTTGAGCAAAGTTGAATCGTATTTTCAAATATGAAACAACAGTTTCCGAGAAAAGGTTTTTAATGAGGATTACCTCTGACGTCAGGTTGGGGATTTTCTCCAGCACGGTGGAGGCCTGCATGAAGAATTTGTACGCAGTGAAGTACATGTACATGTCCAGCAGGGTACGGCTGGCGTCCATCTTACGAACGTCCGTCATCTCACAGAAGGTCTCGTACTGCACCAGGGGCGGGGTCAGGACCGCACTGAAGGCGGCAAAGCGGTGCTCAAACCGCACCTTCTGGTTGTCAAACATACAGTTGGGTCGGCGGAGTTTGTTGTCCATGGTGAAGCCCACAACAGCCTGGGCGAAAAGTCGCAAGACATCACCGAATTCAACTTTTTAAAAAATTCACGGAGTTTGGTTCTTGTGTGATAGAGCATGATATAGTCCTTTTCAAAATTGAAAACACCAATCAGGTAAGATTGGTTTAAACGTCAGTTGCCACGTGAACAACCCTTAAGAGGTGATCTAGAGAGAATTCCACCTTCAAAAGGTGTTGCCAAGGGGAAACAATTTCTGAGGAGTTTCACACCTAATCACTGCCTCTACAACTCGGAGACTCACCGGTGTGTGATTATTTATTAAAATATTTTACTTTAGGCAATACATTGTGGGTTCACACATGCTTGAAAATCACAACATGGAATAAAGTGTCCAAAAGGCACTAATCTTAGATACTGTATCAGTGTTGTATTCGAGTCCATCACAAGTCCCTTCGCAAGGCCAGTCACAAGTCCCTTCACAAGGCCAGTCATAAGTAACAGAGTGAACAATAACAAAAGAATGCTTTTGTCACAGCTCATTTGAATAGCCTGTGAACTGGCTTAACCACTTGATGCCAGGGAGCCCGGTTTCAGAGACGTTGGCTTTATATGCATAGCCAGGGTGCCCGAAATTGGACAAAGGAAACTGGGCCTTGTAACAAAAGACCGTACTCGGAACAAAAGACCGAGCTGATGGGAATTGCGAATATTTTTTCAGTTGTCAGTAGCAGAGGAAATCCGTAATTTTTTAAACTGATTATATCACTGTTTGTGGCATTCTGCGTGAGCGGATTACCACCGGGGACAAAAGCACTCCAGTGATGAGCAATACAATACCGCTGTACGCTAAACTGGTCCATATTTGAAAAGACGCCAGCAGCACACTGGGCCAGTTTCGGGAACAAAGAAAATGCGTCACTCCAATCTGAACTCTTTTTACAAGGCGGCAGGCCTTGCTGAAATACCGTGTCAATAGATTGTCTGTTAGATTAGCGTGGCCACCAGACAGTCATTTATGTGGGTGTAAATGCCCAGTAAAAGAAGTTATGGATTTTTGAAGAATTTTGAAACGGAAAAACTTGAAAATCCCCCAGGTATACATCATGCAACTTCAAATTAAACCCGGCAGCATATGGTTCAGCAAGGTTTTTTGCTTAAGCAAATTATGTGCTTAAAGCAGCTCTATGAAATTGACCCCATCCAGTTTTAAATCCACCATACGATACAGCAGGATAATCCTGTCCATCATGTCATTCTGTCACCCTTGATATTTCCAAGTATGACACTGCCACAAATGTATTACAAATAAAAACCACAAAATGCTGACCAACAGAATTGTCTTCGGCATAAATATTTTTTATTTAACTTTCCTGTTATCACCATTCATAAAAATTTGAAAATGGTAACAATTATCAGTTTTTAAGTCGAACAACGATCTTTTATTAAGCATGAATCGTTTTTTCCTTGCCGGGAAAAGGTTCAACATATATCCGGACTAAAACAGGAAAAAGAAAGAAGAAAAACTACATGGTGCAATGCATTTCATTTACAAACATTGTGACTCTATCATGAATGAAACAAGACTTCATGCTATAATACATTTGGGAGAGGAAATTCGCAGTCTTATGGGATACCTGTCTACTGCTACACGACAACACCAACATGGCATTCAAAAATATATCATTCGTCATTTTTTTTTCAACTCGGAACGAGAGCCTCTTTTACAAAATTGCAAAGTAGTTTCCAAGGCGTGTCAGACTTCAAATGCTTACTGACAACTCTGTTTGCTAAGGTTTATATTTTGGAAAAGGAAACGACGGATTAATCTGAAGTTGGCACTGGACGGCAAACACGGGTAGAACAACCCCTATGTGTACAGCATCCATCTACTCAGATGTTGTTTTTTTAATTACACGACTTTGGATAGCGCCAGTTCTTTTTATTTGGGACTATATTTTCTCTCGTGTAACCCCGGTTGAAAAGGAACAAATAGATGTTAAAGGTGTGGTGAAGTGGGTAAGTATTGGGTTAACAACTGATAAATACATTCAGAGATCAATGCATTCAGTATAAGAAAATGTACAAAGTTGATACAGGATTCAACTATCCGTTCAAATATGTACACACATGGGCCCCATGAAAAACAATTTTGTACAACGCACTATATAATCTTCCGCTTCTTGGACACGTTTGGGTTGAAAGTGAGGTTACCCTAGCAATTGATCGATTCATTAAACCCCGCTAAAGTGTTCCCGCCATTCAAAGTCAAGATGATATATCTGCGACGTTTATACGACAGTCCGACATGAGCGCAGGGCATATAACGTGTGTGGTTCAGCTATGCATTTTGACACTGTTGAGAGGCCCATGACCACTGTCCACTGCGTAGTGGGTGGGGCTTTCTAGAGTCAGCTACAACTTGAAGATTCTGTACATGTACTGGCCTATTAAAGTACACAGTGACAACGCAGACAAGTTTTAAATGCCTGCATCGGATATGTTGTAATGTTTCCCTCAGACATTTTACAAATGAAGCCTCACTTTGGCGACTACCTCAAAAAGCAACTTCTTCACCTGCTGGTCAGCAAATAGAACGTACGAAGCAACTTGCTGCTAATCTTTCTAAAGAACAAATTCAATTCAATGCACAATGCGGAAGTTGTTTTGTCCAGTGAGTGCAAGTTGTGATTGGTTAGTTTGTAACCCTTGGCCTAATCATTTAAACTTCCAATTTACGTATGTGTGTCACAACACAAAATCTGTGGAGAAAGTGAACACATTATCACTCAGTTTGGTCGATTAATCCCTGATATTCAAGTTTCATTAGCTGAAAAAAACCTGGCAGGCTACTGAATATCTCGGTTGACCCTTTTAGAGGGTTGGAACCAAAATGCATGAATTAAACTCACTGAGGTATGTTTGAACTTCAACACGCCTGGAAAGGGTACAGTGAAGTTTTAGCTAGATAGCAGTCAATGGGTGCAGTTTCAAACCTGACCATACTTTTGCTTTTCAGGAAGGGGGGGATCCACTTTCAGAGGAACATCTTCAGGGTGTTTCGATTCTGTTTAGGCTAGGGTGGGCTTTGAACTTGCATAGCATGAAACTAAATTTTCAAATTAAAGGGCTCTTTCTTCAATCACAGTTTGATAAAATGTATGGACAAAATTCAGTCGAGAATATCTCACTGTAAATATGTGCAAAAAGATAGTTTCTCTACACTTTTTTTTATAGTGAGGGACTGGTCCAGAGTTTCGTTTCACTAACCTTTCACTTTGACGAAACGAACGATGTTTAAGTTTCTCGATGTTGAATGGTCAAATTTCAAATAGTTTATCAAACACACCATCATGTTTACATTCTCGGAAGGGCATGTGATCCCCCCTCCCCCGGAAAACAAACACCCTTATAATATGTGCACGGTGCAGGGATGCAATGCTGTCAACGTGTAAAGTGGCTTCATTTATTCACTATTAATCTGTTGTAACTACATGTAATTTGGAGCTACGGTCTACATATCATTTACGGGCAGAGGTTTTGTCTTGCCCAATTTTACGGGGGGAAAGAAGACTGCTATCAGCTGCCAATTAGTAGGCTTGGTTTGGTCCAGTTTTCAAATACAATTATCAAGAATGCATGAAATTTATTACAATTGTGTTAATATCACAATACGGTTACAGTAAATACCTCGATCAGGCTCAAACATTTAAATTTCTCAAATAAGAATGCCTTACGCCTGTTCTTTTACTCAGCACAAAAGGGAAAAAACCCAACTGGCTACTCGTAGTATTACTGACAAGACTACTCGTGCTTCCAACAAAATATTAAATGAGTTGTGTCAATAAATAAATATATAGTTACAGTCGACATGTATCAAGCCCAGTCTTAGCTCAATCAAACCAAGAGTGTATTTCAATGCTAGATGAATACAAAAATGTATGAAGGCCTTCATAACATGCATTGTCAGAAAACCGTTTGAGCTAATGAGCTTGATGTTGATAAAGCATATACAAGACACAGCGATTGTCAACGAACTGATTACTGCAAGTCTCTAGGTAGAGATTCCATTGATGGTAGTACTTTTTGAATTTATGATCCAAATTCTTCGCTTAATATCTTATGACTTGATAAGTACATTGTCTATGGAGTACTTTAACACAAACATGCAATGATTCATTATGTTACATTTGTAATCGCAAGGAGATGCTTTGTCAAAATACTAAGACGAGGACGGCATCGGTGGGTGTCTGTCCTTTGACTTCTTGGGGCACTCAATACTTGGCATTATTTTTTTCTTTCAAACTTCATTAATTAACATACAAATACAGAAACTTTGGGGAAGGAGTTTTGATTACAGGATGAATAACGAATCGTATTGTTGTGTAATTACTTGATGACATGGGAAGGAGGTTTGTGTTCCTCCGTGCGTGGGTAAGTCCCCTCTTGTTTCTAGTCTTGGCTCAAGTCTGGAACTGAGTCAAATTCTTTGAGATTTGTTAATACCTACACAATGTTTTAAGGAATGAAAGCATTGGCTTTACTTCCTGCAAAACCTTGTGGGCTATACTTGCTGTCATGTTAATTAATGCATGTGCATTTTGCTGCAGAAATAATTCAAACAATTCAAATAATTTGAATTTAATTAAAAAAAGCTGCTTTATAGCAAATATCAGGAAGGGCTTAACTAAATACTAAACATCAGTGTAACCTCCCAAAAAAGGAGAAACACTTATCTTAGAACCTCCAACCGAATGAAATAAAAAAAAAACACATTTAACGGTACTGCATCAAGCTGGATGCAGCATTGTCTAGGAAATATGGCAAGCTTGAAGATTTCAGTTGGGAGAATCGGCACTGCGGAAGGGTATAGCCACCAGCCAAACGATACTTGGCACTCTAACACTCAGGCCTTGGTCAGGCCTTATTTGCAGGTAAATATGGTATTGGAACATAAGCTGAGGACATGCCGAAGATAAACGCTCAACAAAAACAAAACGGCAGTGTCAATAGCCACGCCATCAGAAATGACATATCTTTAACGAGCACACTGAAATTTAGTTCTTACAAACTATACAATGAGTTGATTTCTGTTAATAATTTAAGTACCTCTTTGGCAACTGACAAGTCTGCCTACAGATAGAGATACATGTGCCATGTAGGTCACTTCAATGCAAAGGGCAGATTAGGAGGGGGGAGGCAAAGGGGTTATACACCTCCCCCCTCCCAAAAAAGGGACAATTTTGTAGGGGAAAAATGAAATTTAACGGGGACTATTTCCTTCCAAAAGTGTGTAAAATGCCCCCAACTTTATCCCCACCCCTTGGAAAAGTTCACAAAAGGTTACGGAAATTCCCCCAACTTCTGGCCTCCCTTGAAAAGAATCGCTTTTGGATCTACATGTACTAGTATCCTTGCTTCAAAGGCAATCTGAACCAAGGCAAATTGGCTGATCAGTGGCCACACTACTTTATGAAATACACTGTAGTCTGACGGGGAAAACATGGCCCAACTATTCCAGTGGGTTATTCTGGGACCAGGCATACAAATGTTGTTTGCTGCCTAACTGGTTATCAACTGAGAACATGTGCATGCATGCTGTTGATAATCAGTCAGACTGTACTGAACCAAAATCCAGTTTACACCGTGACCACCAGCTGGGTAAGGTATAATAAGTAAGGCCCAATGATCCAACCTGCTGTGTGATACTAGTGGAGTTCTACAATGTTAGTCAACATTTGGGGAAAAGAAAGGACTTCTTTATCTGCTTCTGCACAGCAGGAAAAGGCACACAGCACACTCGTCAAATATTGCACTGGGCTTTTATGCCATTAATCAGCCAATACGGATTTTAAAAAAAGTAAATAAATAAAAATAAAAAAAAATTCAGTTTATTGGACAACATAAGAGGTACTTTTTAAATGAGATAATACATGTAGTACAAGTTACACAGCTAATGTTCACATTAGTTAATGGACGATTCTGTATCATATTACTGGAACTAGTAGTTTGAAATTTAACTGAAAAACATTGTGACAATGGGAATTCTGTTTGGAAACAGGAAAACATGTCAGTACGGTACGAACAAATTAAACTTCAGACAGACATCTAAGAATGATAAATGAATTCATTAAAGTGTAAGCATGAGTGAAAATTCATTTCCGATGGGATCCGGTACTGATACTGAACACTGTTGAGATTAATAAGAAAAATTGAAAGCAGAGAGACAGTTGTTTTCTGCTCGATATTTTGAGACTGGAGCTGTTATTTGCATGAATGTACCGTGCCTTGCTTTGAAGGTGCGCGACCCGACAAGAAGGTCACTTGGTACTGCCCAGCAGTCCTGCTGAAATGGACAAGAGGGGTTGGTCCCGACACTTTGGGGTGGGGGGGGGAAGGAACCAAAAAGTGCTTTTGCAGCTTCAGTCGCCACCTAATGTCCCCTTTCGTGGCTTCAAAAATGTCCTAAAATAAAGTCCTTATCATCGGAGGGCCATTATTTCTCTGTATGGTATTCAGAAATTAGACCAATAAACTCATGGTCCCCGGTGCACTTGTGTACTGCAGCTCTACAAAAACTACTTACTTTTTGTCACTTTGGCACAGACATAAAATAAAACACACATTGAATATTTTGACTATTTTTTAAAGCACTATGGTAAACTATTTATATATATTGTGGTGATATATCTAATTTCCATTTTTTTTATGTACACATATTTCTATACAGGAAAATCAGACTCACACAACCATCACACGCCGCACTGTCTCACACGATCCAAGTACAACACCAAATTGAGAAAAACACTCAAAACACGGTGGAGGACAGCACGAGGAACGTGCATCGATGTAGTACTTCTGAATGAATCAGTTTCATCTTGTTGAGGCAAGACAAAACCTCACGCGACATCTTTTACATGTACATGTAGTTGGTGGTACTTCAGAATCAATTACATGCAGGTTGTTGCGAATTGTTCCGTCAAACCGTAAAAACGGTAAGAGCACTGACAAGTAAACTGCAGTGCTTCCATGCACATATCCTGGTGATGGCTCTAAACTGCAGGTGGTACCAGATAAGTAGCAGCGTTATTCTCTTGAGGTGTTTCCGAGACACCACGTGTACCCACACAGAAGTAATATCATTTAAGTACTATATCTCTAAGTGCCAACACTGAGGCACTATATAATATATCCACATGGTGTCACTGCAAACTTGTCCATAGTTAGTACTTCCACTATGCATAGCCTCAAGTCTCATCTACTGAGGGACTACGAGGAACTACCCCTGAGATGATATCACTTGGAAGGTAGTCCAGTATCTCTGAAGCAAACTATATAGACCCCTCTCGTTTTGCCTACAACTTGTGTGGGTGGCCAAATTTGCAAAAATATCACCTTTTGGGTGATTTTCGGTTTTACCACAACTTCATTCAAAATGGAGATTTGTCTAAATTGATTTCCAAATTGGGTTGTTTTCCTTCAGAATTTAGTAGCTGTGTAACTTTGTCAATCACATAAAAATTTCGGACCTCATTTTGGGAAAGACTTCAAACCTGAATTCCCTACCTAAACATGAAAGGTTTTGATAGTCACTACGTTTGGAATACATCTCTGCAACAATCACATGATGTCACTTGAAAAACTAAATACAACAAAAAAAGGGCAAACAACACACGCTCTCACCCACCCTTACACAACTCTCCATACAAAATAAACTCTTTCATATACAATATATCGTGTTTTGCTTTATAGAAAAAAAAATCCTATTTGTGGGGACCATTTTGGTCAAATTGTCAATTTCATTCAGAAGTTCTTCTCATTTGCCATCAATTTTTAAATGTTATACAAAAGAGGTAATTCATGTCACGAGTTACGTCTCAATGCCAGCATGTTAAGCAAGTTCAAATGTTTCTTCTGGTCTTTATTATTTGCTTCCACCTGCTCAGAGCAGATTAACCTTTTTTTTTTTTTTCCAGAAGAGCTTTTCCAAGAGAGAGGCAGTCTTGCAATGACCACCTCCCTGACTTTCTCTGCGATCAACGCCAGAAAACGCATTTCTTTACACATTCAAAGTCAGAGTTACCAGTCTCTTCCAAAGACAGCCAACCTTTGATTAGAACTGCACTCCAGGACAACTGATATGACTTTGAACGGGCAATTCGCTTTTGCTCATGATCTAAAATATATACAGGACAGAAAAAGCATCAACCATCCCCTGCTGTCTGTCTGTGCAGTTCAATTTATCAATAATCAATTGAATTTGATCAATAATCGCCAACCGCCACCTCCTGTTCAATAAGCACCATGCCACCTTCCGATTACAAGAGAGAGGTGCCTGACTCATCTTCCAAAATCCTTCAGGATTTTGCAACAATCAACATTAGTTCATGCCATATTCGTGAATAATTCAAACAATTTCCGATATGAACGTTTGTATTAACTAGTCGCACTGCCAGTAAAGTTCGGTGAATTACACATGTACAATGATTTTTCGTCAATAGTGAACACCAAGAAAATAATGTTATTTACGTCTTGCACGGTTTTCCCAACAAGTCTTCAACAAATATGCACAGGTGTTGACATTTATACATACGCAATATACATACATTTGTTCTTCCCATCTTGGCCTCTCACTCAATGTGCCCAAGGCACATGTGCTCCAGCCTTTTGCTTGCCCTCATGTGCAGTTGGGGCATCGTCGCACCACCGGCAAGAAGACCTCAGCACTGTGTCACTTTGCCTATGGAGCTGTCATTGGAGCCGTTGTGCACGGCCCGGCCGTTGGCCGGCACCAGTCCATTCTTGGGGATTCGCTTGCGCTCCTTGGGAGCCATGTTCTCGTAGATGTCCTTCTCGCTGTCGCCCAGGATGGAGACGCGCTCTAGCTCTTCCTCGTCCAGCTTGTCG
Source organism: Acanthaster planci (assembly GCF_001949145.1). Next base: position 125,221 of record NW_019091719.1, on the reverse strand, counting down.
TGGCTGTCCTGTTGCTGGTGTTGCCGCTCCTCGCTGTGATAGAAGGAGTTCTGGGCAAAGCGGGGCAGCACGGTGCCGGTGTTCTCAAACAGCTGGATGATCTCCAGGAAGGTTGGGCGGAGCTTCTCATTGTACTGCCAGCACATGACCATGATCTCGTCTCTGTGACGGAGAGGGAGGACAAAAATCCAATGTTATGTCATTAATGGTTAACCATTTCCTGCCGGGTGCCTTTCAAAATGCAGTGCCTATATACGGGTGATTTTTCAATACCTTCGGTTTTCAAAAATCTTCCAAAATTCTTATTCTTTTTTCCTGAACGCCTAAACCCCATGGAGTGACTGTCTGGTGGCTACTCTAATCTGACAGACATCTACTGATGTCCGAGTATTTCACCCCGAGTATTTCAGTGAGGTCTGCCGCCTTGTAAAAAGAGCCTAGATTGTGTGGTGTTACATAAGTTGCTTTTGTTCCCGAAACCGGCACAGTGCGCTGCTGGCGTCTTTTCAATAGGGGCCAGATTAGCATACGGCGGTATTGAATTGCTCATCTCTGTAGTGCCGGAGGGCTTTTGTCCCGGGTGGTAGTCCGCTCGCACTGAATGCCACAATAGTGGTATAATCTTTCAAAACAATGACAGGTTTCCTCCGCTACTGACAGCTTAAATAAAGTTGGCAATTCCCAGCAGCTCTTGCCTTTTGTTCGGAGTACGGTCTTTTGTTACAAGGCCCAGCACTTTTGTCCAATTCTGGGCATCCCCGGCTATGTGTACAAACCCCAGGTACCCGAAACCGGGCTCCCCATCAGGATATGGTTAAGCGTGGTGACTCGCGATCAGCGGGTTTGCCGTTTGAACCCAACAGCTTATTGCTAGGGGCCTTTAGCCAGGCTCTTTACCCTTGCTTGCCTCTAACCATCCAACTGTAAGAACTGCACACCTTTGAGAGCAAAGGTTGCATGTGCACCAATGCCGGCAAATGACTTGTCTGGCCTGACGTACATGTACAAGGTGACACTTATGAGGCAGTTTTGATATCACTGGTCTGATGGAAGGCACTAACTACATGTAAGCATAACCAATTAGAATTAATACAGATCTGAGGTCCGTTTCCAAGGATGGTGAGGTCTGTGTACTTGGTCAAACGGACTTCCTAAACAATGCAGCATCAAGATACATGTAGATTACAGGCTAAGGTTTGCGTCTGTAATGTTAATTGTTACTTTCGAGATATAAATGGTTTCTCCAAATAAAAATTGTCAGGTGCGCCTTAGCAAGTGACCGTTCTGAATGCATGCTTTGATGATCTTCAGGAAACAACCTTGCAGTATGAAGTTCCATAATGAAGTTCAAACTTGAGAAAACCTTGCTAACAGTATAGTTTTCCAAAGTGATAAAAAGTGCATTTTGTTGTAACAAGTAACGTTAACAATCTACACTTAAGCCATTTCTCAACTCTTGGTCTCAGGCTCGGCTATTACGTAAAGTCTCCTGCACTGAAATCATTTGTTGACGTGACAGGTTTGAGGACATTAAAACGGTCTCAATATTGATTGGTTTGATTTGAAGGACTGGATATTACTATAGCAGAAAAAAAGGAGGCGTGTTATGCTCCGGAATGGCCAAAGTCCGGGACTTGAGACCAAAGCCAAGGGGAAGAAATGGCACCTCAGGCCTGAGCAGAAATGATGCCCTTGCACTCACAGCTTATCTGGACAGCACTCCGGCTTGTTTAAGACGCTGCCGTTCTTGACATATTCGCCTGCCTCCTCGTTGGACATGCCCTGGTATGGCAGCTCAGACAGTGTGGCTATCTCCCACATAAGCACCCCGAATGACCTGCAGAAAAATAGCAACACCACCGTCACCACCATATAAAAAAGCATGTGAAAAAAAGGTTGGGATGCTGTACACGTACATGATACCATGGATGGAAAGTTTCCGTGAGTTAAGAGTGGACTTTGTGGATAAACTATAGAGGGCGCAATACAACTAAGCAACATGGGCATGGGAAGGGCACTTACACTTCCCCGGTTCACATGGACAGTTTGTCAGGCGCCATTAGCAAAAGCAGGGTAAAGAGACTGAACGGGAAAGAGCAGGTTCCTTGCCCCTTCACGGCATTAATAAATTTGAAAAGAATAGGTGGGAACCAGTTACAAAGTGCGAATACTGTGGTTTATTCACACAGACACATTTTCATGAACGGCTGAGAGTCAAATATTGATAGCAATGGTTAGCATGTGCACCACCAAAGGGGCACCCGGGGACTAAGACCAAGACCATACTACTGTGCACAGTCTTACAGTGCTATTCAGCAATCAGACTAAGAAGCCATTACTCAGTAGCATTACGTTTGTGGACAGGTGAAATGCATGTATTACATTATGCGTCTCAAGCTCTAACACCCTAGTGAGTGCAGTGCCAGTGTAGTCATGGTGTCCACTTGGATTGGTCTATAAAGAAGAACACAGCACTGCGCCCCAGTTTCTGGGTATACATGTTTGTCCCGAGCACTCACCAGACATCAGAGCTGGACGTAAAGACCCCATCCCGGATGGACTCGGGCGCCATCCAACGTATGGGCAGCATGCCCCCTTTCTCCTTGCGGTAGTAGTCCGACTGGTAGATGTCGCGGGCCAGGCCAAAGTCGGCCACTTTGCAGGTGTTGTCAGCCGACACTAGACAGTTACGGGCTGACAGGTCGCGGTGGACGTACTTGTGGGCTGTCAAGTAGGCCATGCCGTCCGCAACCTCCACCCCCATGTTCAAAATTTCTGGGAGACTGGGTGGGTACTTTCTGTTTTGAAGCTGCAGGGCACAGAAATCCATGTTGTTAAGTGATACACGAAAACCAAGAGGAGAGCTGCCTTTTCAAACCATACTTTCCCTATGGTATTTCAATCCAGATAATAGCAAACTACTGGCTATGATTTCCGAGCAAGGACATTTTCAGAAACTTGAACGTCTGTGCACATTCATGCCCATCAAAGCTTTTCGGCTGCACACCAGGACAAACATTTTTCAGATCGATGATATTGCTGATTTTCTGGCACTACTGAACAAAAAACCCTTGTGTTTATGAAAGTGACACACTGACAAGGGTTCGGTTTAAAGCCCCCACCAAAATGGATAGGAGGTATCCTAATGCCATTGCATCTTCACAGACTGTGTTAGAGAGAATGGTTGTGGCTTTACACATGCAGTGTTGAATGTGGAATAATCAAGCACTGCCCTTGTAAAATGGACTTGCTTCAATATCACTTTTATATAAGGTGTAACAGAGAACTTCACAGAATGGATATTTGTTTGAAGGGAAAACAATGAGTGAAAGGGAAATACTCTTCTTAATAATCATAACATCTCATTCTCTTCATAGGAATAAGTATGAGTTTGAGAAGAATAAAATTGAAGTCACTTAAGTTAGAACCAACAAAACTGTAGTAGATTTGGGGGGTTTTAGGAATTAGTTGACGGGATTGTGAGGTTTCCATCAAAGGAAGCATTGGCATGTTTTCGGAAACAAGAAAACAGAGAAACTTTCATATTAAAGAGACGCTGTGAGCAATGACAACTGAGGCCAACCACTTACTGGTACATCTGTCTGATTCTCGGGTCGACGGGCACGCAGCCAATTCTTGAGGTCACCTTGTGCCATGTATTCCATGATGACAAACGTAGGCTGGCCCTTTGACACCACACCAAGTAGCTTGACCACATGGTGTGTGTGGATGGCCCTACCAGAATCCAACCAAAGAGAAAATTAGAAGTCATTTTGTCAGCTGAGCTTTGAAGCTTTTCATGGGGGAAGGATGCAAGTTGAGTAAAGAGGTAAAGTGACATATCTCTTTTGTGATGGTACGTGTGATTCGGAAAAGAACCCTTGAGACGAATCCACTTAGAGGAGGGTACAAGCAAGTGAAGGGGTACATGTTCCAGGGTGTGATTGGGCCATAAGCCCCAAATTCCAATTTTGGCCAAGCAAGCACGGATGGAGTTCTACGCTCCAACCCTAGATTGTGGTTGGAATCCCGACCAGGCCAGAGCAAAATGAGCTACCAGCTGCCACCCTAGAACCTGGTTAGAATTCCCACCAGACCAACACATTTGTTTGCCAATTCGACCATGGACCCTACATTTACATGTAACTTGAATCCAGAACAAGCCAGCTCCTATCCTAGACCCAGACTCCCCATCCAAGCCAACACAGACTTGGCTGTGAATTCTACCGTGGACTTCCAACTTAAAATGCCGGCCAGGCCAATACAGATTGTGTTCATATCTGTCACCAGTATATTTTGCCCTCTTTGTATCCAAAACCGAGTGACACGATCAATTAATTGATCTTTCAAAATCTAATGCAATAATGGGTACTTGCGATCAAAGCTTTCTAATGCAAATAAAACCAAAATAGTATTGCTGTGCATCAGTCATTGGATTGGACGGTCTTACTTCATGACGGAGGCCTCATTCAAGAATTCAATGCGGTCCCGGATGGAGGCGTTTGCTTGCACCGACTTGACCGCGACCGTGGTCACATCTTCGTCGGGGAGGATCTTCTTGGCTCGGCCCTCGTACACCATGCCAAAGCTGCCCTTGCCCAGCTCGCAGATGATGTCTAGCTGATTGCGAGGGAACTCCCACTCATCCGCCACGTACACTGCAAGCAACAAACAAGCCAGTCAGTGGGTGCTGGCTGTCGGCACGTACAATCCTGACATCAACGGTGGTGACTGCATGAGCTCGAACTCAAAAAAGTTGAGGAAGTGTGGAAGAGTTCCCTAAGTGCCAAGGGTGAGTGTTACAGTCAAGTCTTCACAGGTTCATTGTACAAGTTCTTACAAGCCCTCACACTGTGTGAGCCCTTATAAGTCCCCGCAAGTCTGCTGTATGAGTCCTCACAAGTTCACCAAAAGCCAATCCCAAATCAACCATTCTTTTAGTAAAGTCCCAAACTCTTTGAATAAGCTGTTATTTTGTAACTGGTACCCTGTAGAATTGGACTGTACTTGAAATCCACACACAAGGAGAGACTTCTGATTAACCCCACTCAGCCTGGACTTTTCAGAAGTGTATTCACTGGGGGTGTGTCAATTTGAACCCCCCTCCCAGATCTCAGAGATGGAATGAGCGATTAACACAGAATTTTTTTTTACGGAGAATAACTTATCTGCATGTCTACATAGATAATTAATTGAAATCATGACTTTTATTCAAATTATGTCCATATTAATTAGTGAAATATGCTTATTTTACGCCTATTTTCCATCTTTGCTAAAATATCAGGAAACCAGTACCCACTTGACTACAAATGAAACAGACATAGTTTATTATGTAAACAATGTATTTACTTTGACACAGTTTGTTTATATTTGCATATTTTATGCATGAAAGTTGCAATACATTTTTATCATACATTGTGTGTGCCTAATGCTTGTCATTTTTCTTTCATTTGTATTTTCTTTGAATTTTTCAGGTATTGCTTGTTCTGGCACTCAGTATTAGTTAGATATGACATCCAAAATGAGAGGAAAACCTTGACAGAAAAACGAACGCACTTCAACAAGTTTGCATGACACAACCATTTAGACACAAGCGTATGAAAAACGTATGCTTTTGGACGACCCTTGACCCTTGGTTGCCATGTAACATGCCATTTAGAATGCTCGGCCTGACTTTGGTGAGTTTGGCATCAAAAGTTCTGCAAGACTTCAAAGAGAAGACAGGAAAGGACAAGGTGATATTTGCAATAGTGGCAAAATATCCAATGGGGGAGGGCTCAAACTTGTCTCCCCAGTCTAGGTAGGGTTTAACCCCAGCACTACCAAGTTGGGTCTTTTTTCCAAGCACGCGAACAGCAAAGCAGCAACTTAGGGCGATAAAAAAATTCTTTAAAAATTCCAAACGTGAACAGGCACACACACAAACCCAACGTCAACAAGAGTGTACACAACAAAAGTGACTTTTTAGCAAAAGACCAAGAGAAAAAAAGAAAACTTAAAACATGTGAAAATATTATAAGTGAGACACCACTGCAGGGTGCAATGCTGGTACTCACTGTCACTGGTGCTCATGTACTCGGGGTTCACTGAAGCATATAACACACCATCTGGCATTTGGTTTTTCTTGTATCTGTGTAGCAAATGTCATAGTGAAACTACTGTAGATAAATTAGACCGATCTGTGAGAAAAAGGTACGCTGATGAGGCAGGGCATCGACTTCATTCCGTCCTACCAAGAAGAACTAGTGGGGGTACTTTGTTACACACCAGAACTTCCTAGTAGGAGTGGCCAACTATTTGCGTTCACTTGTTTGCCTACATAGGCGAGGGGGCCTTCACTGCATTGAGGGACCAATTTCTCTGGTTAGGGAAGTCATAACTGACTTGTGTCCCCCCCGCAATATTTCTGGTCCCCATAACGTATGCCGTCATCACAACTACGGACAAAAAGGTGACGTCGAGGGGTATATGTGTACTCCATGTGCGCGACCTCAGAAAGGTTTCACGTTTGCATTGGGCACAGCATGGAACCGTGGTGTTTTATGTCAGCCACGGCACTCACTCATTCACCAGCGACGAGGGGGGGGGTATTTGTGCACAGCTTCCATGACGTCCGCATAGACGGACGTTTCCCCTCTGAAAAGAGTACAGTTAAGACCAGCGTTGTATTCGCGTCCATCACAAGTCCCTTCACAAGTCCTGTCGTAAGTAACAGGGTTAACAATGACAAAAGAATGCTTTGTCCTGAGACAAGCTTGTAAATTGGCATTGGCTTATGAATGAATGA